>JAURVB010003618.1:0-48140 GCA_033002965.1 Piper betle
ATAGTGGGGCCCACCTATGGGTATATGTAATATACATATTGACGGAAAGCTCAGATCGAGACTGTAAAAAGTTAGATACGACTTGAGTTCTAAAAGTAACTCTATATGCGTGAATTGAGGTAAAAAGGTTAAATGAACCTTAAACCATGAACTCAATCAAGTTGGGCCCACAAGGGCACAATCGAGTGATTCAAAATTCCTATGCTGCATGCAATGAACTATCCAAAAAATCCCAAACGGATGCTAAATGTTGCAACTGCCTAGATCAAGGCCTAAAATCTTGGCTAACTCATAAAAATCATATGTATACCTCGTGGATACACTTATAACTCATATTCTACTATATCATAACTGAAATTATCATATGAATGTCGGGCATACTCAACCTCTATAACATTCTCATATAGCCATCTGGGCATCATACTCATATTCTTAAAATTGTTCTGGCTTGAGCATGTTCGAACCAACTCAATACAGACCTGAACCAGAAAAAGTACAATCGGGTAAAGCTCTAACCCAAAGTTGGGGTTTTGCAACCTCTCCTCCTTACAAAAATTCCATCCTCAAAATTTTCTCATCAACTATGGTCAAAAGACCCAATTGAAGATGTCACCTTGTTGGCAATCTGGTAGTTTTCCCTCGAAAGCTAGCTGCACATGGTCCAAACAGACCAATATGATGCTAGAACTCTGAGCATTAATGAAGCTTGCTAGCTCTTTAATAATCTGGCTAGACGCACTACACGTGATCGAATCATCTGGTGAAACATGTCATACATGCTAGAATAATTTGACTAGATTGAACATACATGCTCTAATCGTATCACTGGACTAGCTCCTAAGGTTGCTGCAAACTTTGGGGATTGGAATGCAATGATCTCGGCAGGCAAAAACCAAGGTTCACCCCTAAGGGTCTTCTGGGTGGTCTAGTAGGTACTCTAAAGTATAGTATGGTACTAGTCTAGGCTACATCAAAAGAAACTATGTTTATGGGAGGTATGTGGCCTAACATCTACCCATGTAGCCCTGATCCTCATCAATGTGACAACTCAACTATGTGTACCCTTAGGACGTGTACACTCAGGGCACTCTGCTCCAAGTCATGCGGCTATACCAAGGTGAACTATGAGTCCTGCTAGCATATGGTGGACTCTAGTACGAAATAAAAGTAAATGCTAATGAGCTGTTTGGCTCCATGTCACCACTCTTTGTCAAACACTCAGGTGTCCCTCTGAGAGGAACTAGACTGCTCATCAGGTCTTAGCTAATTTGGTCCTAAATCAATTATCTCACTCTATTCCATAATACAACAAGGACATCTCTGGTTGGTTATGTGGAAAGAGATTGGATCTCTTGTGAAAAACTAGTCACACTGCTCTAGGACTCTAACTGGGAGGCATCTCATCCTCACATAGTCTGACTTCATGTCTCTATCTATGGTGATGTAAGGATGTCTGTCTAAGTCACGGTGGCTAATGAAACTCTTTATAGGATACTATGTGACTCACAAATATGGGTAGGTCCATGGACATGCCTGCAAGATCATCATGATTGGACTCCACCATAGGTGGCTAGCCTATGGAATAGCCAATTAATGACAAGTCTAAGATACAGCTCCTAAGTGGATCTAGTTTGATTAACTAATAGTAGGCATGTGTTTTTCGATACGTACTAGTCATGCACTTCTATCTCTCATCGAGTCTACAGGGACTCATAGTGAGGTTTGACATGTGCCTTATCCGTTCTTCAATGGTGTGTGACCTGCCATCCCGTGTTGATTTGTAGCACTAATCTTGACTCACATAACTACTACCGTTGTGGTACACTCTCAAGCAAAGCCATAAGCCAAGATGAGCATACTGGTGTCTTTCTATCTAGTTAGCACAGTCTGGTCTGATTGAAGTCTCTATCCCTGCTACTCCCAAGCTTGGATGAAGTTGTCTCCTCTAGATTGGTCTTGTTATCAATTACCAGCATTGTAAGTCCTAAACAGTACCACGAAGATACCTCCTATACTCGGGCAAAGGCTAAATCCTATGTCTCAAGGTAAGGACCTAATTGTGCTAGCAAAACACAAGGAAAACACTCTCCCTCAAGGACACTCCCTCACTGAACCCACCATCTAGGCCAAAGGCTCTAATATGAGTCAAACTCCTCTCCCTAGCTAAGGTCACACTGCATGTCTTACCATCTGCTAATCATCTGATCTTTATACCCTAGCCATAACTCATACATCTACTGTCATGTTGACTAAACAATCTGACCATAGTGACCACTCCATCTGGAGATCATACTACCATGTTCTCTGACTCTGTCCATATGGATGCATATGAGACTATCACTAACACTATCTTGCAATACACATCTGACCTAAGGATGTCAGGTTATGGTGATGGTATGCAAGATAACTTGTGATGTCAATCATGTGCTATCACATCTGAATAATTCCAATGCACCTAACTTTCCTCTATCTAGTTGATGTTACCGTAGCTATATCTTGTCCTCAATCTCTAACCCTACTCTACTCTAAAACTATGACATGTGGTCTGTATGCAATGCTAAGAACATCCTCAAGTAGTTGTTCTCTTGAAGGGTGAGGTAGCTACTTGGCCCTTACTTCCACAACAACTACTCCAATCGGTCGGCGGTAGTGCAATATATGGATAGTGGTTGTGCATCATGGCTAGTGGTTGGGCATCAAAGACAGACATTAGTTGTGCAATGACGGTTGTGCCACTCAGGTGTTGAAGTTTGATCCTGATCATGTACTTCATGAACCCATTACTATCTCTTACGTGTCATCCTCCATGTGTCTGTCTCATCATAGGTAGCAACTATCAACTCCGTTCACGTTATCCAACTATGCGTGTCTGATCTGAAAGTGGTCTGGATCATAGTGGTGACATGTACAATGGTGATCCATTGCAGGGCCTACACTTATCTCCTGCAATCTAGGGTGACTACTCCTATAAACACCAACTGGTTCTCAATAGCCATCACTAATCCGACCTTGGCAGATCGAGTGGAATCCTATCAACCATCTAAATCCACGGTCAAAGGTTATCTCACTTATCCTCATTGTGTTCATGTCTCTGTTTATTGAAGAGTGGCCAACAATATTCTTGGGATAGACATACACTAGTGGAAGAGGGGCAGGCGGTGAAGTGTCCATGGGACAGTAGATCTACCTTGCGACTCATCGTCATCCACTGCTATCTCCTGAAAGTGGTCCATCTAACTCATCTGTCCAAACTCTCATTTGTGCTCCAAGTACTTCAGTGGCTCCACTACCATAGCCACATTCTTCATCCACAGGGATCTGTCTGAAGGTCCAAGTTCTCCAAAATAGACCTCAAAACTATGCCTAATTGATTTATCTAGGGCATACAGTGGTGGTCAAACTCATGCGCCAACTAACTTGGTCAGTGTATGTGTCATCTCTAATAACTTTGTCTCACAATATAGACCATGTCCCAAGGAAGGACTGTTGTGGTGACATGCAAAAGGCGGGCAAGTATTATAGTCTGGTCGCCAAAATTCTAGGTACTCCCGGTCACCATCCAACTCATCCTCAGTTAACTGAGCATGTGGATGTGGACACTCTTTCGTCATCCAAATCTCTGACATGACAAAAGGAAAGACGTATCTCTAAGCTTAAATGGACATTCTAGTGAGCTCCCGACATCTACGGAAATCATGATCTTAAATCCATCTCATAACTTCTCAAACCGTTAACACTGAAACATGTACTACTTAGATCTTACTGAGCACACAATCTTAAATCATAAGTAAAGACCAAAGAAAATACTTGTTGGCTTGGCTAAGGACAACTCCACACACTTGGTTTAAAACAAAAGTCTTTCATCTCAATAGACCAAGACATGGCTCTGATACCAACTTGTAACACCCCAATTTTGGTTCACTTGAGAACCAAATCAGAAATGTTACGATTGAGTCAAGCCATGTTTAAAATTGTTAGTTGGTATGACTCGATCGATAAAATAGATCAAAACAACCCGCTTAGTGTCATGAGAATGGAATATATTGTTAAATACGCGTCAAAACACATCAACTATAACTAAAAGTAAGAAAAAGAATAAATGAGCTCAGCTCAATTGTGTGTAGCATTTACTCTGTCCTTTCACCAAAGTCGACTCAGGATTTTGAAGACCTATATGTATTATATGAAAAACGTCAGTAACGAGTGTTGCTGGTACGAAAAATATCTAATACAATCTAGCAAATGGGTATTCCATTACCCACAAATACTTATGAAACTTCAAGATTGCCTCACACTAGTCTGGTGAGTAAAACATACTTAAGCAAGTTCTGGCTCACATGCACGACTAATTTTCATATTCATACATACAACGCTTATGCCCTCACATCTTCCATATTTCACCCGCCATGGTACTCGAGTGCCAAAAAGAATAGTTTAGTTAGTGCCCCAAATTCCGAAAATGTGCTGTATTATGCAGTACCCTCATACACTGCACTACTTTAGAGTTTGAAGGATTACTAGTGCGATTTATACATATCTCCATATCGCTCACTCTCTTATTCTTGAAATCCAGTAAAAGTGCATGTACTTATATAATATGCTTAGGAAAGAGGCTTGTATCATATATTTCTAGAGCTTTAGTTAGAAAACCAACAAGGGATCTAATCCTGTAGTTTTATTAAACATGCGTCGAAAACATGATTAGATGGCCCGACATTGGAGGGATCCGATAAAACACCGTCAATGTCATCCTATGTCTAAAACATGATTAAACTCTACATGTAGGGAGTCAAGCAAAGAGGGAGAGTCCTACGGACTTGTGGTCCAAGCTCCAAGCGCATCGACACATCTATGTCGAGCTCGGACTCGGTAACCTATAACGAAACCTACTGCTAAGTAAAATACTAACATCTCTATATGATTCATGCTTGTGGTGTGTACTTATATCATCAATACATCCTAATAAAAAACAATCCTAACAAGCCTACAGCTAAACACCTAGCATGCAAATCGATACATGATAATAATAAATAACAAATAAATAAATAAACAAATAAACACACTCATAGATAATTAGGTAAATACTAAATACATGAACATAAATAATACTCCAATTAGAAAATAATAATATAATTATACTATATAGATATACGACTAAACACAAGTATCATATATACTCATGTTAGCAAACATATAAATTATTAAAAAACAACCAAATACTTAATTAAATAAATCATAGATAAATAAATAAGCAAATGACTAATATTAATTAATCATGAAGAATAATAATATAAATATTAAATATATAAGCATGCAACTAAATACGTATAAAAAATAACACGAGTATGAAAATAATTAATAATCAATCAATTAATTAAATAAAATAAGAGAAGCATGAACAAAAATAATATCTATAATTAAATACATTATAAGTAACAATAATTAGTCACATAATCATTCTTCATAGTCAATATATATATAAATAACAAGAAATGAATATCCATAAATAATTAATTAATTAAAATAATAAATAAATAAATAAAAATACTAATAACATCTAAATATGCTAAACAATGTGAATATGCATATAAACTAATGTAGGGGTTCACAGTCGAAAATGGGCTGAACCGAACCGAGTTAAACCAGACTGAACTGAATGGGCTGAACTAACACAGTCTGGGTTAACTGAAAATTAGGCTAGCTTGACTAGGCGGACATGAACTAGACTGGCGGACTCAAACATGGGTTGGTGGGCTAGTGACAAGATCAGGCAGGCAGACGTGGGTAGGAGGATTCGGACACAAGCAGGTGAACGCGGACGTGGGCAGGCGAATGCGGACGGGGGCAGGTGGACTCGAATGCGAGCAAACGTGCTCGACAGGGCAGCCATTGCCTATCGCTGGAAAACGATAACGGCGGGGTGGCTACGGTCGGGTTCAACAGGTGGTGTCAAGGAGGACGAGCTGGTTGTGACAATCAATAGAGTCTGGCCACTGGGTGGCTGGAACATCACCGAAAAGATGGTGATATCGCCACAGGGTGCAGCGACGTCACCGGCAACAATCGTGGTCATGGTGGTGGAAATGGGTTGTCTCAAAATTGAGATCTCGATAAGATGAAGCTGTGTGGGTGGTCTGATCAGCCGAAGGTGGAACCTAGCTTCAAAACTCCCTCGCCAATGGCGACTGCGGCGGCACTTATGGTTGTGAGTGGTAAGAATGGAAAGCTGGCCGCGAGGCGGTCAATGTGGTGCTGATCCGGTGGCCAGGGGAGGGGTGGAGTCTTGCTGGCGGTGCGCCAAAGTGGTGTTGGCCCTAGGGGTGTGACTCTGAAAATCAATGGAAATGTTTGAAATATATATGGGAGAAAACTAGTGTTGATGTGGATGGCTGAGATCTTACCACGTGGCATGATCAGAACGTCCGACAACTTGTGACCTAGTGGGGCCCACCTATGGGTATATGTAATATACATATGGACATAAGCTCGGATCGAGACCGTCCAAAGTCAAAATTGACTTGAGTCTTAAAAGTGACTCTATAGGCGTGAATGAGGTAAAAAGGTTTAATTTGCCTTGAACCATGAACTTAATCAAGCTGGGCCCAAAGGGACACAATCTAGTGATCCGAAATACCTATGCTGCATGCAAATGAAATACCCAAACAATTGCAAACAGATGCTAAATGCTTCAACGACCTAGATGTGGGCCTAATTTTGTGGTTAAGTCATAAAAATCATATGTATACCTCATATATACACTGATAACTCATGCTCTACTGTATCATAACTGAAACTATCATATGCATGTCGGGTATACTCAACCTCCATAACATGCTCATATGGCTATTTGGGTCTCATACTCAATTCTTAAAATTATTCTGGCTAGAGCTCGTTCGATCCAACTCGATACTGACCCGAACCAGAAAAACTACAATCGGGTAAAACTCTAACCTGAAGTTGGGGTTTTATATTATTGCCATGCTTGTTCTCTTGTCCTGAATTTTCTGTTGTTGTCTCGGCAAAAACCGAAGGTGGTGATTGGTCTTAGGTAAGGGTGTCTTATAGGAGGACTCCTATCTAAACTAGGTCACACTCTCTAATATCCTATTATGAGAATCTGGATAGCTCATCTGGTCCTAGGTAACTCAATCCTAAGTCAAATACGTCTCTCGATTCTATAAGGGATCAAGGACAACTACTATGAATCTACTGCATGCTATGACTCTTGTAACTATCTATAATATTACTAACTGCTGATGGGAGTTCTCTGTATACTAGTCAATTTCTACTCATCCTACTATCTGGTAAACTGGTCATCAAAGCTCAATCCTATGGTTCAAGGCAAAAACCTAATTATGATCTCTCTCTCACAGGACTAACCCTAAATGGGGTTACACTACCACTTTTGTCATTTGCTAACTATTTGGATTGGCTACTCTAGTTGTCTCACTCCTGTCACTGGCATGTCTACCTTGCTACTTATCATCATCCATTGCTATCTCCTGGAGGTGGTCTAAACAAGTCATCTACCTATGTTCTCATTGGTGCTTCACATGCTTTTGATCAAATCTTGCTGTCCGTCGTTAGGCAACTAACTGGTGGAAAACATTCTTCCCAGATTGACTTGGAATAGTCTTTGCACACACATACCAAACTATAACACCCTAAATCCAACTCACTCGTGATCCGAATTAGAATGTTATAGGTCACGCAAACAAGTCGGCTAACCTGAACCTAACACGAGCGGATCTATTCTCGGCATCTTAAGATGAAAAATAATTATCGTTATGCATGCATTAGATACAAGGAACCTAACATGATACTATGTGAATGATATAAATCACACTAAAAACCAATCATTTAAATCACGCTAAAGTATAGAAAATTTAAATTAAAACAGACAGAGTTTCCCATAAAAGTGCAATAAGGGCCACCTTGTCAAACAACAATATATATAAATATAAATGTAAATCACAACATAACATAAAACATTCATTTCATAACATAACAATATCATATCAGCACAATTTTAATCGTAAATTGGGTTTCAATTCATTTCATCTGTCATATTTATCATATTCACAATATCATGTTCACAAATTGGGGCTTGACTGATGTGCGGATTTCATCTAATACACTTATTAAATCATTTCAACATCAAACATTGCATTATTAACTGATATATCATCATCAAAACACAACAATCCAACATACTGCACTAGGCTGATGTGTATGTACATAAATGTCACTGCTCCTCTGCTGATATGATGTTGTTATGCTATGAAATTAATGTTTTATGTTATGTTGTGGTGTTTATTTATACTCATATATATTGTTGCTTGATAGGGTGGCCCTTATTGCACTTTTAGGGGAAACTCGCTCTGTTTTCATTTAGAATTTTCTATACTTTATCGTAATTTAAATGATTTGTTTTGAGTCTAATTGCATGTGACATGTCATGTTAGGTTCCTTACATCTCATACATGCGCAACGATTATTATCCTCCATCTTAAGATGCAGAGAGAAGATCCATTCGGGTTTGGTTCAATTTAGCTTACCTAATCGATTTACCTATAACATCCCGGTTTGATTTGCGAGTGAGCCAGATTTGGGGTGTTACAAAGCCCATTTTTTCCTAAAGGCTAGCCACAAGGTTCCCTAGCCTCCCACATCCACCGGTTCTCCCCAAAAACCAAACTCATAAAATAAAAATAAAACAATCAAAATTCTAGGATTTTACTTTCTCTCCAACTTGAAAATTTTTATCCTCGAAAATTCAAAATACAAGAAAAAGGTAAAACTATACCTCAATTATTAGGCCATCTGCTCTCTCCTCATCGTTTCCCCTGAGCTCGATCTGCCTCGAGCACTCCTACATAATGTGTTGCTATCCTCACTAGACATTCTACTGTGTATGGTGTATACCTTCTATCTATCACTTGAATTTCCAGTGATAATAGTTGAATAAATCACTTCATAGGAATAATGGCCATGCAGCCCACACGTGGAGGTTCAAAGTCATGAAACCTTAGCTGATCTCTTTCTTGTATGGATACATCACATTGTACAAAAGTCACCTTGGAAGCCTCAAACTCACTGTCGCTAGACATTTTAATTTTTTTAAATAATAAAATAAGGGAAAACTATTAATCTACCTAATAGCTCAAGTAACCACACAAACACTCAAAGAAGAGTTATCTCTTTTAATTTATTCTATCAAGGGTACATCATTACAGTTCAAATAGGTGAGGATATCCTTTTCTCATATCTTCCTCAGTTTTCCATGTATATTATTTTATCCCATTATTATCCCACAAGACTTTTACAAGAGGTATTGGTTTTCTTCTCAATACCTTTTCATCTCTACCTAAAATCTTCACCAGCTTTTCTACATACGGAGCATCGTGTTGAATCTCCAAGTCGATGAAATTTTCAATAATATGACCTTCATCACGCATACATTTCTTTAACATGGATACATGGAGCACATTGTGCACATCCGAGAAGTTAGGTGGTAATCTCGAAAGGTCTGAACGTACTGTGGTTTTAATTTGCCCAAAGTCTTGAATCACACCACAACTTTAGTTGGAGACATTTTTAAGTACACCAGCTCATCAACTTTGAATTCAAGATCCATCCTCCACACATCTGCGTAGCTCTTTTGATGATCTTGGGCCTCTTTCATTTTTTCTTGGATAAACTTCACCTTCTCAGTTGCCTCCCTAACCATTTATGCTCCCACTGTCACAACTTCTATTGACTCTAGCCAATAGGAATGCGATCTACATGGTCACCCATAAAGCTTCAAAAGGTGTCATTTCTATGCTAGCTTGGTAATAATTGTTGCAACCAAACTCAACAAAGGGAAGATGTGGCTCCCAATCGTCACTCCAGTCAAGTATGCACGCTTGCAGTAGTTCCTCTAGGGTTTGGATGGTGCGTTCACTCTGACTGTCAGTTTGTGGATGCTAAGAATTGCTAATCTTGATCCTCATCGCCATTGCTTTTCAAAATGTGTCCCAAAAATGAGATGTAAGAAGAGGATCTCTGTCAGACACAATCTCCTTTGGGATGTCATGCAGCCTTATAATGTTATCAATGCATAATCAAGCTAGGTAATCTATTGTCCGGGTGTTCAAATGAATTGTGTAGACTTTGTCAATTTATCCACCACCATCCAGATTGACTCATGCTTTCCTTTGAGTTCTGGGGCAGTTTTTGAAAAAATAACATGTCACGCACTCCCATTTCCATGCATGTATGTCCATTAGTTTCAGCAACTCTCCTGGTAGTTGGTATTGTGCTTTCACAAGCAAGCAAGTCCAGCATTTTGAGATGAAATCTACCAAATTATTTTTCATCCCAATCCACCAATAAACACTTTTCAAGTCTTGATAGTCTTTGTTACTCTCAGATGGATAGAGAATCTTCATCAATGTGCTTCCTCTAGGATGCTCCTTCTCAAGGCATCATCTTTGGGCACACAGTCTCCCTCTGAACTCACCACACCATCAGAATTGACCACGATGTCTAAAGATTTTTCTGTGAACTCCATAAGCTCCTCATCCTCCAACTGTCATAGTTTTACTTGGTCCACCATATCATTGGAAATGACAAGGTTCACAAGCAAATTAGTTAGTTGTTCAATTGGATTTACAGAAATTACCTCTACCAACATGGCTCATAGTCGTGCTAGTTGCTAGGCCTTGTCTACCTTGCCCTTCCGGCTTATCGCATCCGCCACTACATTTGCCTTGCTAGGGTGATACGACAATTGAAAGTTGTAGTCTTTTAGATATTGCACCCATCGCCTCTATCTCAAGCTAAGATTGTTTTGAGTAAAAATATACTTTGAACTATTATGATCTCTAAATTTCTAGAATTTTTCCCTATAGAGGTAATGTCAATAGCTTCATGGCAAAAACCCCTTCTGCGAACTCCAAGTCATGAGTAGTGTAGTTCTATTCATGGATCTTCAAATGCCTTCAAGCATAGGCTACAACTTTTCCATTCTATATCAACACACACGCATGACCTAATTTTGATGCGTCACTATAGACCACGGTCTTCATTCCCATTTGGAAGAGTCAATACAGGTGCAGTAGTCAGACACTTCTTCAAGGACTAAAAACTCCTTTCACACTTGTCATCCCATAGGAACTATACTCATTTTCTTGTCAGCTATGGTCATAGGCGATGCTACCAGGAAAAGACTTTGATGAATCTCCTATTATAGTCTGTCAATCCAAGGAAACTTCTGATCTCAATGACTGAAGTTAGGCTGCGGCCATTCAACCATAGCTAGATCATCCGAAATCTCTGCTTTAGAAATTACGTGCCCTAAAAAGTTTACCTTCTTTAACCAGAAGCTACATTTAGAAAATTGGGCAAACAACTATTTCTCTCTAAGAACTTGCAAGGCAATTCGAACGTGACTAGCATGCTCCTCTTCATTGTCTGAATACATTAAGATGTCATCCACGAATACAATAATGAGTTTCTCCAGCTAAGGATGATATATTGTGTTCATGAGTGACATAAAGGCAGCTGAAGTATTTGTCAATCCAAAGGGCATCGTGAGAAACTCGTAATGCCCATACCTTATTCTGAAGCTATCTTCGGTATGTCAGCTTCCTTCACTCGCAACTGATGATACATCTCAAGTCGATTTTGAAAAATTCTCTAGCTGATTTCAGCTGATCAAACTGGTCATTAATCTTGAGTAAGGGATACCAATTTTTATTGTCACCTGATTGAGTTATCGATAATCTATGCATAGCCAAAGCGACCTAACTTTGTTATTCACAAAGAGAACCAGTGTTCCCAAGGGTAAGTACTGGGTCAAATAAATCTAGCCTACAACAACTCTTCCAGTTGAGTCTTCAACTCCTTAAGCTCTCCTATCAATCCACTAGAAAAATTTATTCTGCCCTAGCCTTCTCACTGGTGACTGCTTTGGGTGCAAATCATTCTAGGGCCAAAATGTCTTCCCGTACTCAAGTACAATGTCATCTCCCGAGTCAAAGTGCAAAATTGTCACACCTTTCTCTGTCTCACTAGCTCATGGAAATACTATTGATTGAACATGGCTACAAACTCCACCTACGTTACAGACTCAATCGTTCTACTAGCAAATGTGGACCTCTCTAGTGACTTCCAATAGTAAGATGCTTCGCCCTGAAGCATGCAGGCTGCTAATTTGGCTTAATGGCAATCGGGGATAGACATGGCCTTGAAAGCCTTTTCCATTTTATCGATCTAGCTCTTAGCTTTCATAGGGTCAATCCTCCATTGAATACCTCAACCCTGTTCTTCTGAAACTTATCCACTATGTACCAGTTGCCATCATCAACAACAAGTGGCACAACTTTCCTTTCAACTGGCGGGGTCTATCTCTCCTAGTTGAGTCCCTCACTCCAGCCCTCAATTGGGCACTCCCTGAGCTTCATCCAGGGTACTACTGGGATCCGCTACAGAGCCATTTGCTGAAATTTCTTACCACCCACCTTGGCAGCCTCTAGATCACTTCCTCCATAGATGCATTCATGTTCACTAACACCTACACTAGTCCTTCGATAGCTAACAAAATCTGGTTCATTACATTTTCCGCATTCTGCTTCTGGGTTGGGCAAGCAGACTAGATTGGCTTCTAGTAGTTACCTCCATCAAAAATCATCACTCTTCAGTGCCACTCAAAAGGAAACAAAACACAAGTACAAGAATACACTATCCCTAGGGAACATTACATTATAGACATTTTCAACAAGGTCTTTGAGTCATTGGTAATGATTAATTAAAAACCAAGCTCTAATACCAACTATAATGACACGCCCAAAAACACAAGTTGCCTGCTATGAAAAAGGGATTATTAAATGACAAAAGAGATAAATGTAATCACAAAGCAATTTCCAAAAGATAAATATAAAAAGAAAAAATATTATACGAAGTAAAGCATACAAAGTCATACAAATTAAATAAGATTTAATGCGAGTTTGCTCATGCAGCTAAACCATAAACAAAATAGATCAAAGCAATTAAAAATGACACAAATCCCCTATGAACGATTCAACTGTCTATGCTTAACTCAATTAAAATAAAGAAAGTACACAAATCTAACATGATAACGATTCTCGATGGAAGAGTCACAACACGCAGGCAAATTCCCTTCTCAACCATTAACATGGAGACCCACTTACGAATACAATGTTGTGTTAGTCCTAAAATTACTAAATCGTATAATAAAAGTGAAAATAACGAAATACTCATTCAATTTTTCATCATTTCAATTATTTTATTATATGAGCCTATGATGAGCTCCCTATCTTCATGGGTGACCTTCCCTTGTGACTACTCTCCCATACATGTATCACATGCCTAATCCATAGTTACCGATATTTCCTAGACCCACCACGGTATTACAAATGCATAATCGGCACTGACACCCCTTTCGGCATTGGGGGAGAATAAATTATTTCTATTATAATCTTTTCATGTCTCGTGTCGAGCTAGATTAACTCCTGTTCCACACTTAGTGCATATAAGATAAGTTTGAACTTAAGTTGACTGAGAGCTCAATTGAGTACTACAAATTAACAATCATTATATGGATCTAGAAATTTATTGAGGCACTGCAACTACTACACATGATCCTATTTGATAAGGTAATATTATACATAAGTATTATTTTATACTTAATGATTTCATGCAATGAAATGACTTAACTATATCAGAATTAAAACTCGACAAAATAAAGCATGTAGCATTAAATAATATTAAACTTTAAATTTCCAACAATTGCAACAAGTCTAGTGAAATAATTAATTATTCACATACTGTAATTATATAAGTCCAACCTTACAAGATTTAAACTAACCATTCAACTCACAATTCAAACTTACAACATGATAAATAATTGCCCTCTTACTAGTATGTATTTAATTACTATACTCATATATTTTCCGTCAATTTAAAATATTTCTATTAGACATGATGAAGTAACCAACTTAATCTCATAACCACTTAAAGATCTTGTTTTTAACTTATTAATTAACGACATTGAACCATGGTTGCATAAATCCGGAATCGGAATCGGAATCGGTTTTCCATGGAATCGGAATCGGAATCAGAATCGGTCTGAATCGGCCAAGAATCGGTTCAGTTGAATCGGTCCAAATTAATTTAATCGGTCATATATAATAATTTGACAATTTACAATATAAATATATTAAAATTGGGTATTGATGTTATTTTATATTATTCTAGTATTATAGTTTATGATATTCTTTAAATATTTTTTAAGATTTTTGAAATTATTTAGAATTAATTATTATTTTTGACTCGGGTTAGACTCGAGTCAACTTGGCTACGAGAATGCCACCCTCCCCTACCCCGCGCCGCCGCCGGCGGCCGGTCAACGGTGAGCCTCGCGGCGGCAATGTCGGCAACCCGGTCGGACGAACCGTCGGCCAGCGGACTCGCGGCGGAGCGCGAGCGGAATCGCGCGGAAGCGTCAGACGGCCGGAGGGAAGGTGAGTTCGAGACAGGGCGCGAGCGATCGGACGGCGGTAGGGTGGTCGAGTCAGGCGGGGCGAAGCGGGCGGACGAATCGCGGCGGAATGGCGGCGGAATCAGGGCGGAGAGCAGCGGCGGAGGGTGGCGGAGCGAACGCGGCGGCAGAATCGAGGGAAAGGGTTTGATTTAGGTTTGAAATCCAAATTACCCATTTGCCCATGCTTAAATAATTTAATAAAATTATACCTAGGGTATTTTGGTGAATTTCCTAAAAAACCGATTCCGGTTTAAATCGGCTAATTCGATTCCGATTCAAACGTCAACCCGGTTCCGATTCCGATTGCACTCGGTCAGAATGCGGCCCGAGCTTGAAATTGCGGCCAATTCGGGAGCGCGGTTGAGACGTAAACGATCGGTGAAGGATGAGCGCGCCGATCCGATTCATGGGCCAATTCCGCACAGAATCGGCTGATTTTCAACTATGCATTGAACACACCACCTTCATAAATAACTTTTGTATAATAATGATACACAATAAATATTTTTATTGATTGACAATCATTATAAAAAGTAAATTCACTGGCCTATAATATTATTAGTCAAAACTTAGCAAAATAAAATATTTAATTTACTTAATTAATTAAAGCGACAACCTTATTTATTATAAACATCTTTATAGGTGATTAAATGTCATACTTATTATTTTATGATAATTAATCATTCAAATTTTAATTTTTTAGATAAACTCCATAATTTTAGATTTGATTACAATGACTACATCATGAAAAATACTAATAATTATTTATTAACTTTTAATATTTCTAATCATTGTCCAACAACATATTAGACCATTGTATCTTATTATTTAATAGAATTTGTATTGAAATTAAAAAATGTCACTTATAAAATTACTTAATCTAATAAAGGTTCAAACTTTATTTATTTCAAGCATGTTAGTTCATTTCAAGTTTGGGAGAATTTAGCTTGATATTTTGATTGTTGTTATGTTATGCTATGGTTGTTAGTCCCTTTTATTTTTGTTACTGTAAACTAATTTTCTTTAATTATCTTCAGAAGTTCGATGATAGTGAAGTTAATTAATCATTTTATATTTGAAGCCTTAGAATGCCATTAATTTAAGAACTTATTTGATTGTGTTATTTAGCTATAAGTCTTATTCTCATGTTATTTAAGTATTGATCCTCAAAGCTTTGATTTTGGTAAATGCATGAAGATGAAGTGAATTATAATTTCATCATAAGGTTCTTGTGGCGAAATAAGGAGTTCTTCGTGGTCAAGAGATGATTTAGGTGAGTTTGTTTACTAGAGCCTAAATACCCAACCTAATTGTATGACTTATTTTAAGCCAATTTAGGCCTAACATTAACCTCTACTTTTGACTCACTTAATTTTGAGCCCTAACCTATTTTATGAGAACATTCCTAATTTCTAATTACCTTGACCTAGCAAGACAATATTAAAATTTTCTTAATAGTCAAGTGTTCATAGGGTAAGAAGGACTAAGCTATTATTGATGGGAAGGTAGAGTGGAGAGCTATTAGTGAAAAGAAAAGAGTTGGTTAAATAGAAGAAAACAGAAATTATAGGCACTCTTTTTACTCTTCAAAAGAAAAAAAGAGAGAAAAAAATCATCAATGAAAGAAAACATCAAAGGAGGAAAGAATAGATAAACAAAATAGACACTACTTTAATGAGTATAATGATCACTTGAGAAAACTTTAGTGCTAGTTCTTCGGCTCTTTGGGCCCCCCACCAAGCTCTGATACCACAGTTGGGCCCTTCAATCCCCAAATGGGACTTGCAATAGGTTTCACGAGTCTCTCTTAATCCAAAAGTTAACTCAATGTATAAGGCTTTCCCATTAGCATATATACAAGGCACCAACATCATCCACCTACTATTGACATTCACATGGCCGGAAACCAACTTCATTCACAAAATAAGTTAACCATGCATTAAAAATCATCAAAATATTTTATTAAAAGTTTTACACATTCACCAGCATCACAATAAGGCATCATATCATCAATCATGTGTGTGTAGAAGGATGTCACTACTCATTCATCATATCTGGCATATCCTATTGTGTCTGATGCTCACCTACATTTATAATATAAAACTATAAGCAACAGTACAAAAAATAATTAATATAAAACTATCAATGAGAACTAACTCTCATGAAAAGAAAACATGCATATACTTCACCATAACTCTCATAAGGACAACTACTGAGGAGCTATCAACCTATAGCCTAGATGGCATCCCGAACTGACTAGTCTAATGCTTCTCTCGGCGTTTTCTCATTTTTATTTTTTATTTTTCTAGTCCCTTGGGACTACCAGTATATCCTAAGCCCTCTCTGATCCTACATATTTCTCTTAGCCCCGAGTACGAAGACTGAGTACGCTCAGAGGGTCACCTTTAGTAGCCTTTGAACCACATGTCTGGACGTTCGATGTGCTAAACATTAACCTATAAACTCCAAATTTCTCCAAGTGTTAGGAACTCAAAACGCGAGTTGTCAGAATCCCTAAAAATGGAACAACACTCTCAGTAATCTAGAGTCCACTATGATTGGCACATGCACCCACTCATGGTATGTGCGAGTCAGTTTCACTATGTTTCATCTCACTCAAAACTCGATAAAATCATATATAGGTCTAAGAAGGGATTGAATATTTTAGGACCAAAGGCAACTTGAGGTGGATTATGTTTTGTAAATTAGACTGAAGGGATATCATCCTCAAGGGTTATTATTCCCATAAGTTATTAATCTCATGAACCAGTTTGTTAAAATAGCCAGTGTTAAGTGGGATCCGATAAATCAACCACTTAACATGTCCTGCAACATGCAATCCAAAGCAACAATAGAAGGGATAGGCAAACAGGAGTACGAGTCCTAAACGGACTTGGTAGAAGCTCCATTTGGGGTATCACACCTATGTGGCAAGCTCCTACCCAAACCTACACAAACAAGACTAAACTCTAAAGCCCATGTACACCCATATGATATATGAATGACATGATGGATAAATCAAATAGCACTTAGACAATCATGTCTATGCTAATCAATCCAAACAAGTTCTAATCTTGTTGACAATATAATCATGTGCAATTCTATGATACCGAGATAACATGATAATATTTCAGGCAACAATCAACCAAGTAAAGTAACCCTAATAATCATGTCATATACGTGTGATAAACTTGTAGTTAATTCCATATCATGCTAATGCAATTAAATTCAAATGTCATGACTAATAAAACATAACTATTATCGTACAACAATTCCATTAATTAGTACTTAGCCATATGAATCTACATTCCTAGGTGATGCGTGCCATCGACATCACAAATTTATTGATATATAATTAAACATAACCATTAACTAAATAAAGATCATAATTTTGAAAATCAAACTAATACTCAATTATGACAAATTAATCAATAGAACTAGATGTATAATTGAGCAGTCTAATTATCTAACATTAATTAACAACAAATATTGACAAGCACCTATTATTAATTAACTAATCCAATATTTTCCATAACTACAACAGCATAAGCATTCACAATAAAAGCAATAAATCTCAAGATCCTAAAATTAGTATACAAATCAAAGTTATGAATATAGCCACAATGATGTAAATGCTAATTAATGATGATCAATCATATAAAATGAAATAAAAATTAAATTGTATACCTAAGTCTGAGATCAAGCGGTGACGGTTGCTGACAATTGCTATGGGAGGGAGACGGCAGCTATGATTGCCATCCCACTAGTGAAGTCGGCAATGGAGGAGTGGCTCAATGTGGCCGAAGAGCCACTAGCCCGTGGCGATGGCCAGCGCTGGCGGAGGCTGTAGGTTGTGGCTTGCTAGGGAAGGATTATCTAAGGGGGTGATGTTGGCTAGGAAAATGGGAGGAGGGCTAGGGGAGGTCCGGTTGGCTAGGAGCCAGACGGTGTGGCCTACGGCGGTGAGCAACCAGCCACGTAGTTGCCGTGCACAATGGATGCAAGTGGAGACCTAGACTCACTTGTGGTCACTGTGCATGTCGTCACCGGGCTGGGGAAGGATCAGGAAGGAGGACTGAAGGGCTAGGGAGGCTTGCCAGAGGTCATCGCTAGAGTTGGTTGCCAGCGATGATGTCTGCAAGGCAACAACAGTGGGTGCCCATGTGGGAAAACGGGGAGAAAGGGACAGAAGAGGAGGGAGGAAAGGAGGTGGTGGCTGGAGGCGACGAGGGTGGTTGTTGGTGAGGGTTGTGTAGTGATGGGTCGGGCGGCTTTTGGAGAAGAAGGTTGGGGATTAAACTTGACTTGCTTCCCACTTGGGTTAATAATAATAAATAATTCTAAAAAATAAAATAAATCTGATAAAATAATATAAAATAAAACATCTTCAATAAAATAAACTAACATGTTCTAGGCCAACCAACGCACAAAAAAATCCTATCTAACACATCCTAACTCTGTAAACGTGCCTAATTCTAATTTGTACAGTCCTAATGCATGAAATACACAAAAAATCTAGCTTACTGTCATATATTTTGATAACTCATTTTCCAACTATGTTATTGATGTTATCGTCATATACTCAGTTACACTTAATTGCCATGGCTCATAATACAGGGCCAACCTCGGCTCAACGCACGTGTTCTGAAACTAACTTGACTTAAACTGATGACGGAACCAATCGATGCAAGAGCATAAAACCCCTCACTCGAGTCATGGGTTTTACAACCTTCCCTCCTTATAAAAATTTCGTCCCTGGTATTTTAAATCAAGGAGGTTTGACTAACATGCACTATATATAAAAACTGAAATCTTGAGCTAGAAGACCTTATCGAGTAGCTAGCTGCACAAACAACTCTGGATATCTTGCCTTGGCATTCCCATGTAGTACCCTCCTTTCTAGTCAGTCGTGTAAGAGGGGTTGTTATTAAGGAGAAATCCTAGATAAATCTTTGTAGTACCCTGCTAGATCAAGGAAACTTCACACCTCTATAAGTATTCTTGGCTACTCCCACTATACAACTGCCTCTATCTTCATTGGATCTACTAAAATACCAGTTGCTAACACAATGTGTCCCTAGAAGTTGACTTCTGAAAGCCAGAAGTTCCGCTTCGAGAAATCCCATATAATCTATTCCCCCTTAGAATCTGTAGTACAATTTGGAGATGTTGCACATGCTCTTCTCTAGATGAAGAGTACACCAAGATGCCATCCACAAAGGCTATTAGGAACTGATCTAAGTATGGGCTCAATACTCTATTCATCAATTCCATGAATGTTACTAGAGCATTGTTCAAGCAAAAAGGCATGACCAAAAACTCGTAGTGCCCATATCTAGTCCTAAATGCAGTCTTCGGAATATCTTTTGCCTAAATCCTCATCAAGTAGTAATCATATTTGAAGTCAATTTTCAAAAAGACCACTGTTGAACTCAATTGGTCAAATAAGTCATCAATGGGAGGAAGGGGACATCTATTTTTATGATTACATAGTTTAGCATCCTATAGTCGATGCACAAACACATGCCTCCATCTTTCTTCCTCACTAACAATGTAGGTACTCCCCATGGCGACACACTTGGTCTGATAAATCCTTGATCCAATAGTGTCTACAGTTGCTCCTTGAGTTCTCGAAGCTTGATAGAAAATTCCACTTCTCTCTCTGGCAACAAACCAATGACCTCATCTCAAAAAACGTCTATGAATTCCCTGACCACCAAGATCTACTCAATACTAGACCTATCTTATAGACCATTCGGCTCGGACAATACTAAGGCTGCTATCACTAACTCACAACCTCGGTCCAACTATCTCACTGTACTCTGATAGGAAATCCAACCTCGTTATCTTTCTCTACCCTGACCTTGGAAGAAAAAGTGGTTCCTTCCATGATGGAAAGTCACCCTCTTCCTTTGGTAATCTATCAAAGTTCCTTTCTAGACATCCAATCCATTCCAAAGATCACAAGGAACTCCATCATGCTAAACAGTATCAAATCCGCTACTAATTGTTGTTGTTGAATCTCAATAGGGATACTACACATACACTCGCCCATAGCTATAACTCTACCAGCAGGAGTGGACACTAGTAATAAATGTCCTAAATTCTCTATTTGACCTCCAATCCTATTTGTGTGTGCGTGCGATATAAAAGAATTTGTGCAGCCAGAATCAAATAAAACTTGTGTAGATACAGAACCAATGAGAAGCGTACATGTCACGACAGTTGTATCTTCCAATGCTTATGTGACCGTCACTACATACATCGTAATAGGTTGCTGCTACTGCTCCTGCGTCGGGGTAGCAAGTATTGCTGGTGGTGCCTATTGTTTTCCCCCTTTGTTGTCTAGCCTATCTCACAGCCATCATTCCTCTCTGATTCTGTCCCCTCTATTGTTGTTGTCTCTTTGGCTGCTGACCACCGCCTCGTTGTCCATGACCTCGGCCCGTTGGCCTCCCTGCTGTCATTGTGGCAGGAAAGTTGGAAGTTATAGTCGCTTTGGTGGTGGTGGATGGGCCGGTTTTTGGCATGGTGCAGTCGGACATGATGCTACCCGATGTCCTAGTTGACCACAACTAAAAAAATGCACCAGTACCACCTCTGCTTATTCCCGAACATGCTGCTACACAATATCCTGGTTGACCACAACTGAAGCATGCATCGGTACCAGCTTTGCATATTCCCTCATGATGACATAGCGTCAATAGTTTTGACATGGCAGGTATCTACCATCCTAGACCTGTCCATCCATCACCCTCATAGGAATTGGAGCATCTAACTGGCGCTTTTGTTGTATTCCCTAATTAGGCTGATATGGCCAAGGGTGCTGGTATTTCTAATCATAATCTTAGCGGGGGTTGAGTAGCCAAGACTCACTCAGCCGCTTCTATTGCTTGCACTACATCTCCAAAGGTATCAAACACTTTGTTCACATAGGCCACGCAAATCTCATATTGAAGCCCTTCATAGAAACACTTGATTCTTCTTTGTTTAGTTGGCACTAGATCTAGGGCAAATCTTTCCAACGCTCTGAATCGAGTTTCATATTGTACCACCATTATTTGCCCTTGCCTAAGCATCTAAAATTCCCTTTCTTTCGTCTTCTTAACATCTGGAGGTAAGTAATTCCTGTCAAAGTTTGCCTTGAACTCATCCCATGTGAGATCCTGTGGCTGCTTGCAGGCAAATGTGGAGTTCATCACTGAATCCCACCATATCCTGGCTTCATCTTGAAACACACTCATGATGATCCGTACACGGTGCTCCATGGGGCATGTCATCTGCCAAAGCCTCCAATTGCAAATTAGATTTAGAAGAAAGCTTCCTCTGCATCTAGCTTTCCTAGGAATGGGTGTGCTCCATTATTTACAAACCATTTATATTTCCAATAGTCTGATGAATCGTCTGCATTATCCCTACTCGGGCACTACCAAATCCTGCAGTGCTACTACTACCTATTGTCCGTCCATTGCCTGCTCTAGGTGGCCCACTACCATTTGTACCCATCCTAGTCTACAACGAGGCAATCAGAGGAGCTATTGTAGGATTGGTTCCCTGATGCAGCGGTGGAGGAGGAGGCAGCGGCGGAGGGCCCATGGGGAAAGCAGGCTCCCCTCATGCCTCATCATCTCGTGCCTCGTCATCCACAACTAGTGCCTTCTTGGCCTTAGCTACCGAGAGGGCCATTTGCCAAAGCTCTCTCTTAAACTCCTCCTGATTCTATTATATCTATATCTGAACCTCTACTAACCGAGCAATTGCTCTATCCCTTTCAACTTGACGGCTACTCCCTCTGTGGTGGTTGTCATTACGATAGCTTTCACCATGGTGGCTAACGGAGGCTGGCATACTAGGGTTTCCTAACAACGGTGGGGCTCTTGTTTGGCTAGATGCTGCTTCATTGTGGACATGGCTAGGGCTGCTAATTGAGCAAGCCAGCTCATGAGCATTTGACGTTCGGCTCGGTTTCACATGACTCGAAACTCGACGTTTAAATGCTCGAACTTGAACTCGGCTTAAACTCAAATCCTTCGAGCCGATTTTGAACAAGGCAGTGTTTAACTCGACTCAACTCTATTATAACTCGAACTCGACTCACAATCAACTTGTAGCTCTGCTCAAACTCGACTCGATAATATAATATAATAATATAGTCTTTATATAAATAAATAAATATATATATACTAATAAGTTTAACTGTAACTAGTAATATTTATTTATATACAATATAATAACAAAGTAGTGAGATAGCTTAGATGGTAGGTATTCAGGTTGAAGACATGGAGGTCATGGGTTCAATCCACGCTAACTTCACTTTTTTTAAGTGAGTTATTTTCCACTTTACAGTAGAGCTGATTTCGAGCTCACAAACGAGCTATGTTTGACCTCATCAAAATTAAACAACTTAAGTGTATTCGAGCTCGAGTCAAGCTTGAACAACATAAAAATATTTGAGTCGAGCTTGACCATGTATGTTCAAAACTCGTTCGATCTCGAGCCGAGTTCAGAGCCGAGTTCGAACACAAGTCGAACTCGGCTCACTCGCACGTTTAGTAGCCCTAGACATGGCTTGGACTGGCACACCTAGGTGGTGAAGGTGATGGTGCTTTATTCTGAGTCCTGTGAGTATGTGTTACAGTGGCTATCAACTTTCAGTGATCAAATCCTGGATGTCATGCAACTAACTCGTGAAAAATCTGTAAAATAAGACAATAAAAGAAAAATATACTTGTCGGCTTGACTTTGAGCATTCTTTGCACACGCATGACCTATATTGGCATCTTCTATCTTAATCGACTAAGAGTCAGCTTTGATACCAAGCCTGTAACATCCCAACCTGTAACATCCCAAATTCCGCTTGCTACTAACTGAACTCAAAATGTTATGATAGACAAAACTGAATCTCAAATTCAATTAATTTACTCAACCCAAACTTAAGCAAAAGGGATATACTCTAAGCATCATAAGATAAAAAGAATGTCATGTTGAACGTATGAAATGCACAACCTAGCAAGACAGTACATGGATGATATGATAATGAAAAATCACACTCCGGTCGATTAAATATTATAAAAATCTTATAAAAAAATGGACAAAGTTTCTCCTAAAAGTACAATAAGGAAACCACCATGTCCATCATCACATCACAATCATTACATCATTATCATATATATATTAGCAAGATATATCATACATCATAATTTGTTAACATCATCACATTTTTATATCATAATCCTTAACTGGATCTTGACCCACCTACCATTCACATTCACACGGCCGGAAGTTTACTATCTTCAAGTTTACCAACTTCATTCACAAAACAAGTTAACCATGCATTAAACATCATCAAAATATTTCCTCAAAAGTTTTACACATTCATCAGCATCACAATAAAGCATCATATCGTCAGGCATGTGTGTGTGCAAGGATGACGCTGCAATTCATCAAGTCTGACATATCTTGTTGCGTCTAATGCTCACCTACATATATAATAGAAAACTACCGGCAACGGTTGTCACTAGTCCAAAAATAACTAATATCAAATTGTCAATGAGAGCTAGCTCTCATGAAAAGAAAACAAGCATATGCATCATAAGAACTCTCATAAGGGTAACTACTAAGGAGCCATCAAGTTATAGTCTTGATGACATCTTGAACTGATTGGTCTTATACTTTACTCGGCATTTTCTCATTTTGTTTTTGTTTTTCTGCTCTCTTGTGACACTCAGGCAGTTACCTTTAGTACCTTTTGAACCATATGATTGGACGTGTGCTATACTAAATAGTACCTGTAAAGCTCACATTTCTCTGGGTTTGAGGAGCTCAAAATGTGGGGTGTGAGGATGCTTGGGGAATGGAATAACCCTCTCACTAATCTATGGCCATCTGTGACTAGCACGTGCACCTGCTCATAGTACGTGCAAATCGAATTCACCTTCTCTCACCTCACTGAAAACTTGATAAATTCATATATAGAGGTTTGGGAAGGGATTTAATATTTTAGGGCCAAAGGCAACTTGCGTTGGATTTTGTGTTTGAAATCAGACTTGAAGGATCTCATCCACATGTGTTATTAATCCCAGAAATTGGTTCGTTAAAATGGCCCGTGTTAAGTGGGGTCTGATAAATCAACCACTTTACATGTCTTGCAACATACAATCCAAAGCAACAATAGAAGAGATGGACAAACAAAAGTACAACTCCTAGACAGACCTTGTAGAAGCTCCAAACAGGGTATTGTGCCTATGCGATGAGCTCCTACACCAAACCTACACAAATAGGACTAAATTCTAAATCCCATGTATACCCATATGATGCATGAATGACATGATGGATAAATCAAACAACACTAGGACAATCATGTATATGCTTATTGGTCCAAACAATTCCTAATCTTGTTGACAACATAATCATGTGCAACTATATGATACCGAGATAACATGATAAAATTTCAGGCAATGCTCACCAAGTAAAGTAACCACAATTTCATCAATTAGTGCTTAGCCATATAAATCTACATTCCTAGGTGATCATGCCATCAACATTAAAAATTTATTGATATGTAATTAAACATAACCATTAACAAAATAAAGATCATAATTTTGAAAATCAAACTAATACTCAATTATGACAAATTAATCATTAGAACTAGATGTATAATTCACGAGTTTCATTATCTAACATTTTTAACAGCAAATATTGATAAACACATATTTTAAATTTACTAATCAAATATTTTCCAAAATTACAACAACATAAGCATTCACAATAATAAGCAATACACCTCAAGTTCCTAAAGTCAGTACACAAATCAAAGTTATGAATATAGTGATTTACATGATAATGATGATCAATCATATAAAATGAAATAAAAATTAAATCGTATACCTAAGTGTGCGATCACATGGCAACAGCCGTGGTTGCCGTGTGGATGGAGACGATAGCTATGATTGCCATCCCACTAGCATATTTGGCAATGGGGGAGTGGCTCAATTTGGCCGGAGCGCTACTAGCCGACGACAATGGCTAGTCACCGGCGGCGGCCTTGGGTTGAGGCCAGCTAGGGTAGGAACAGCTAAGAGGGTGATGTCGGATAGGAAAATGGAAGGGGGGCTAGGGGAGTTCAGGTCGGCTAGGGGGTGGATGGTGTGGCCAGTGGCAGTGCGCAACTGGCCGGCGGCCATGCTAGTAGCCAGTGACAGTGCATGCAAGCAGTGACCGCGAATCACTCGTGGTCGTCGTGCATGTCATAGAATTGGCCGAGGAAGGGTCATGAAGGAGGAATGAAGGGCTAGGGAGGGTCGTCGGAGGTTGTCGCCAGAGTTGGTGGCTAGCGGCGATGCCTACAAGGCGGCGACAGTGGGTGGCCGTGAGGGAAAATGGGGAGAAAGGGAAGGAAGAGGAGGGAGGAAACGAGGTGGGGGTGAGGCAACAGCGACCGTGAGGGGAGGTCGCTGGGGTGGTGGTGGCCGAAGGTAGTGAGGGTGATCACCGGTGAGGGTTGGGGAGTGATGGGTTAGGCGGCTTTTGGAGAAGGTTGGGGAAGAGGAAGAAACTAGTCGAGGATAGTTTTGTAAATAAAATTTGACTAATTCCTAACTTGAGTCAATAATAATAAATAAATTCTAAAAAAATATAAAATAAATATGATAGAATACTATAAAATAAAATATACTCAATAAAATAAAATAACATATTCTAGACCTACCAACGCACCCAAAAATCCTATCTAATACATTCTAACACGATAAACAGACTAATTCTAATTTGTACGGCCTAATGAATGAAATAATATAAAAAAATCTGGCATACTATTGTATATTCTGATAACTCATTTTCTTACTATGTTATTAATATTACCATCATATACTGAGGTACACTTGACTCTCATGACTCATAACACACGGCTGGCTTCAGCTCGATGCACGTGTTCTAAAACTTACTCGACTCAAATTGACAACTGAGTTGATCGATTCACAAGTATAAAACCCTAACTCGAGTCACGGGTTTTACAAATGTGGTCTAGTTTTGAGCTGAATTAGGATGTTATAGTGTGTGAACACGTGACCTATGTAATGAAGGTGATACTTGGTAGACTCCTTTGGCTCAAGGTGTAGGCTTGGTAAAGGAGGAATTAGCTTCAAGTGGTGGTGCTCCTAGGGTGTTAGGAGTTGGCCACAAGACTACCTAGTACTTCGTAGGTGCTTGAGAAGGAAAGCTGGATGATTGCAAGAATTTTTAGTGCTTAGTGCTTGTGAAGGAGAGCTTGTAGTTGGTCATAGTATACAAGTTGGTTGTCTTAATAAAACTAAGAAGATCTATCCAACCAAAGGATTTGGCGGGCTAAAAGAAAGGAATAGAAACTTCAAACCTCTTAAAAAATTCTTTTATGTCTTTCTCTCTTCTCCCTTCCCTATCTATGTGGTCATTCTTATTCGGTTTATTTTGTTCCACGCTTCAATTATTTTTATTGTATTTATTTTGATTACTTTAAAAAATTAAGTTAGCAAGGTCAATATCACTTAAAAACTTGATTAATTCGGCAAAACAAGAATTTTTGAAAGTTTGAATATGTACAAGTTTGCCTTACTCACTTATTACTTGGTTACCTTGATCATCTTTGATTTATACTTATTTTTATATTATTTGTGTTTAAATTATTCTTGCGATCACACAAGGGTGTAAGTTTATAGGGATCAAATATTTTAATTTTTTATCTTAGTTAACTCTCTTACGCATAGCCCCTTCAACATTATGGGCCAAAACTATTAATATTGAGCTTCATTGCTTTGTAATCAAAGATCCATATCCTAGTCATTGTATCCCAAAAAGTCGTCTTTCTTAACCAAGGTCGTCATATTCATTGACTTCATGTTATTGTCAAAATATTTGTTTTGCTGATTGATTGTGGCTAGAAATATCCCAATATTGCATCATTTTCAAAAGAGAAATTTCAATCTATCCATAATGCATATACCAACAATATCTTGACGGTCGTAGTCCTCTAATGATCGTCCCATATCCACATCTAGACGCTTCTGAAAAAAACAACAATAAGGAAACCATATGATAAAATATGATTCAACTTATCGCAGTTCCTTGCTTCCATGGCTTCCCCATTTGTTTAGAATATGCAGCCTAATGCTCAAGTCTTTCACATTTTACTAGTTAAAGTGCTCCATGTAAGTAGACCGGACAAGACAAGCAATACATCATTGTATACGGCACTGCGTCTCAAGTTATCCTCCACAAGTTCATGCCATTCTAACAAGTTCTTGTCATTTAAACAATCAATTGATATAATTCTCATACTAGCTACATCATCAGTATGTCTTTATCTCCCTTAGTGTCTCATCTCCCTTAATGTCATGTCAAAATTCATATTGCAATACACCTGCAAAACAAATACGAGACAAAAGCCAAAAATAAAAAAGATCCGTCCGGACGGAGATAAGGATATAGTTTCGCACACATAGTCGTTAAAATAAAATCTTTTATTTCAATCGACCAAAATTTACTCTCGGACTATTTATGATAACCCAACCAAGTACAAGTTGATTGGCCTATATCCTCCCTTCAACATGGTTAACCCACGAGTTGAAGCTATATAGACACAAAATGATAAATATTTATATAATTTTTCCTTTTTTCATTTTTTTTTCAAAAATACTTGAACCAGCCATGAGTCCTTAATAACTCGTGCTTGTCAGACCTCAAGCTCGGCTCACTTGACTCCATTAGAGCCAAGCCGAGTGAGTGCCCTATGAGCTGAGCGGAGAAGCTGTGCTTGTTGGGCACTCAACATCGCTGGGACAAGTCAGTCGAGATTGAGCAGATTTAGCTTGATCACCGATCACCGCCCGGTCCACCTGCAGTGAAACCAGCTGCAGATCCGGCCTCAACCCATCGAATCGTTTATTCTCAATCATCTGCCATAATATTGTCACTCCAAGAGAAGCCGACACCCCCACTTCCCCTCCAGACATCCCGATCCAACGGCCAAAGCTCATCCTCTTTAAGCCGCATCTCAACATCCACCCTCCGATTAGATCTCAAAAATCCGAAAGCAAACCTCCCCGCCCAAATCACGAAAGGAAAAATAAAATAAAATAAAAAGAAAAAACCAAAACCCCCAAATCCACGGCGGGGGGAGGCGATGGACGGCACGTGGTCGGCCACAAGGCGGGCCTCCAACTCCCACCTCTCTAACCACCTGCCGAAGCAGCTCCCAATCGACATCCCCGAGACCCCCACCTCCGCCGACTCCGCCGCCATCACCACCACCACCACCGCCATTATCTACCAAACTAATGACCATTAAATTTTATGGAGAAGCTTCCGGGCCATTCACTAACAAGTTGGAGAAATTTCATAAAAGTTCACTAGTCAAACTATGCTCAACAAATTTTGTAACCGAAATTAGGGAATCATGATTACACCCCTCACTCCTGTATACTCCAGAAATTTGAGCTATCTAACAATCTACATGAATTTTAATTAACTTTAAATTTTACATGTTAATAGTAGACAATTAGTGAAAGCACATTAAATTTTTGCAGATTTTATAAAAAACATTTAAGGGCTCAACTAAGAGCATAAACACAAAACCTATCTAACCATGCCAGAAACATGACATGCATATACAACGGTTAGGGTTTCTATTCATGCAATCAAAGAGATAGATCAACAAATATGAATACGATGGACATCATCAGAAACCTATATCTGGGTATAAAAATTTGGAGAAATGGGCGACAATGTCATAAAGACAATGAAAGTTACCACCTTTTGCCAAGTTTAGCACCCATACATACTCATACATGTTATATTAGACAAAATGATCAACATTAAAATTGTAGATCTAGACATTATAAATAAAAAAACTAAACAATGACATATAAATTTTCTGCGATATTTTAGAAAAATTGTGACCAATGAGCATTCAAAAATATGTAACAATTAATTTACAAACAAATAAATTATGAAACTACCACCTATTTACTCCTACCTCAACCTGCTACTAGGTAAAAATATTTTAAAAAAATGCAAAACATGTAGCAACCTAGGTAGATCTTGCACCAAACACAGACAACAAGTAAGAAGGGGAGTCCAATGAACCAATGGTAGATCTCTTAGGGCTTCCCACCCCAATACCTATAACGCTAGGCCTTAGCCTATGCTTGGAGTGCTTGAAGAGAGCTGGACGCGGCCAAGGAAGGAAGGGGAGTGACCAAAGAGAAGGAAGAGGGTTGGAGGAGATGAAGAAAGTAGTGAAAAAGGGGGAAAAGAGGGATGTTTTAAAGAAAAGGAAAGCACCCAAAGACCAAGACATAAATTGGAGGAGTTACTACGTCTATCATGTTGGTTGATGAGTCATGATATTTCACTGATTAATGAAATCTTCAAACTTTGATGCTGGCCATATTGGTTTCTTTGTGTTGCTACTTGGCTTTGCTAAAATGTTAGTTGTTAAGAAGCTGATGAATATATTATCACTCTTAAAATCTTAAAACTTTGCTGCTCTCAGTTTTGGTTTGTGTCTGCATCTTCCCATTTCATAGAAAAAGCTATTGTTGATTATTGTCTGCAATAAGATGCTGAAAGCCTTGGTCCAATCTGTTTCATTATATTTATTATCTTAAAATTTTCAATTGAGATGGTGGTTGAAAAATAAATTTTTTATTTTTTAAAAATTTTCCAACTTCCTTGCGACAGAAATGTGGTTGTAAATATTTTTAATTTTTTAAAATTTGCAACCTCTTTTCAACAGAAAAGTGGTTCTAAATAATATGAATTTTAACTTTTGTTTCAAATTTACAACCACTTTGCAAAGGAAACACGGTTGTAAAAAATGCAACCACTACTGCAAAGCGGTTGCAAACTTTGTAACCGCTAACTAGTTGCAAAGCAGTTGAAATTTTGCAACCTCTATGCAGTTGTAAAGTGGTTGCAACTTTTGCAATTGTAAATTTTCCGGTTGCAAAATTTATCAATACCACTAACACGTCTTTTGCAACCGCAAAATGCAGTTGCCAATCCGATTGGAAATATTATTTGCAACCAAAAACAAGTCTTTAGCAACTTCTTTTTTGGTCGCAAAGGAATGGTTTTTTTACTATTGGCCGTCCAACAAAACATTAAATATCTGCCTAATGTCCTAATGTCGCTACTATGCATGCAATATCTCAATGTATATATACATACCTGGGCATATATGAGATTCACAACTGCTTATGCATGTGAGATTGGAACAAACCAAACTTACCACCCAATGTTGAGGGTATGTCCTCTGATGCACTATTCTGCATGTGAAAACCGACTAAGCACCGTATCAATACAAGTCTTTTGTGATAGGCCAAGTATATCTTGGAAACAATCATGATAATTTTACATTACCCAAACAAAAAGAGATTGTATAGCATCCCTATGGCCAGAAAATTTTTTCTGCCCTCAAATTATTCAGGGTTGTCAAATTTTTCTGCCCTCAAATTTTAAGTTAATCATATGACCAAGTTATTAGATAATAACGTAGAGGGGTAGAATTGGCTTTTAACAAGTCCATAAAATACAAGAATTTTAATATGACGAAAGCATGGTGAGTAACAAGGTTTGGAATGATGTTTTAGAGATTCATAACTCTTAGTTAAGGTGGTATTAAGAAGTGGACATCCTTTTTTGATAAATGAAAGCCATATTAGGAATCATTTAATAATTAGAGTAGAATACCCAAAACACCCGTACTTAATTGTGTCTATTAGTAAATAATCCTAGGGAAAGATCAATCCCTCTCTTTCTTAAAAAATTCTGTTGTCAATAACGAAGAGGAGGCTAGGGCTTGGCTTGGTTTGTCTTCTTTTCTCTAATTTCTTTATCACTTAATCATATTTTCATAGAATTCATGTATTTAACATGCATGCATCATGGTTATATTGATTTTTCGTGAACTTGAATGGTTACTTGGAAAGAAAAATCATGGATTTTGTGTATTTTGATGATGAAATTGTATAGTTCCTTAAGTTCTTAGATATTAAACTCATTGGACATGTGTTTGGGTAAAAAGCAATGATTTATGCATGATCACTTTTCTTTAATTTAGAATTATGTTAATACTTCTATTGTCCTGTAATTCATGTTGGATTATGATTGATGAATACATGTGTATTGATTTCTTGAAGTTTTATAGCATATAATTGAATTAACATGCTAGTTCATCCATGTAGCAATTTGTTCATAAGATATCTTGTAAAATTATGCTTTAATGGCAAAATTGTGTACAATGGTTAATTGCATAAAAACTTATCATAGATAGTTGTTAAATGATATAATTAACTTGTTAGAATAATCATAAATTGATTTTATGATAGTTAAGTGCGAATTAAGTTATTTACAAATTAAATTGTTTGCGGCAGCACTGCGGTATTGCTAAGCGTTGCATATTTGTTCGTGTGGTGAATGATGCCAACGCCATTATGCCGAAAGCCAGGAGTTTTAGCGATGCGACACTCACAATTTGAACAGAGGGATTTGGCCCCAACACCATGATGCCGAAAGCCCTAATTTATAATTTAACATTAATAAATATTAAATGTTTATTTAGTTGAATATCATTAAATATTAAGGAGCTTTTGATGATGAGTTATTGATGTGTATGTCCTGTGGTTTGTCTGTGAATCATTTCATATCATTGCATATGACGTGGGTTGTAAATATACATTCCCTAATATGTATTTTTCGGTTCTAGGGAGAGCTTGCTAGCTTTTGAGTGAAGTAATCTCATGAGGCTTTTCAAGCTGAATATAGCTTGTATGATATATAGTTAATACATGGTATGACCATTGATTGGTGGGGAGAGCAGCGAGTTTTAGGCATTGGCATGTTCGACATGCACCAGGGCATTGCCTTCCTAACTGAGAGATATGGTCAAGGCTCCAAAGACGGTGAACAAACATAGCCCAGCACCGACTCTAAGTGGGGACTAGGTTACTATCATCCCTTTGTGAAAGTGGTAGGGTTTGTGATCATTAATGAAAATTATTTTTGGCCACCGAATTTGTTGGATGGGGGTTTGGCGTAAACTATGTGTTTTATCATATTCAATATTTTTATGTGTACTTAGTGGTTTCATTATTGACATGAAATTGCCTCCATATGCAACAACTAGCTAGGAGCGTGCCTTAGATGGAGAGAGTGACGATAGACTCTATTAGATAATTATTACTAATTATGTAGTTTTGGTTGATTATTTTGATAACATATGATTAGTAGTGGAACACAGTTCATTCGATGAGAGAAGTTTATTTCTAGTTGCTTATATCTACTTAGTTCATTATGACTCACATACATTATTGGACATGTTATATTGGTTGTAACAATAATTATTTGACCACAATTGAATGACATAAATTTACTTGCTAATTCGTGTGGCTAATTATGAAATTAGATTAATTTAATGATTATTTGTTGCATGCTTTGTTATTATTTATTTATTTCATTAATTATTTTTAAAGAAAATATCATAAATAGCCAGATTTCAAAGTTTTTTTAAAAAAATAACCAAGTTTACAAAATCATATTAGATATAACTATTTTTAAAACTTTGTTATCAATCATGACCAAATTCCATAATTTTTTATTAATGACAAAAATACCCATAAAATTTATTTGTATTAATACTAAAATAGATAGTGGATAAAAGTTGTAATTTTTAATAACTTTATATATATGTAAAAAACGAATAAATGATAAATAGGCTCTAAAATTATATCATTGATGAGCTAAAAAGTATTAAGAATTTTTTATTGAATTTTGGACCACCAAAAATAAAAAAATTTTTGGGTGCTTGAAATTTTAATTTGAAATTGGCATCTTTTATTAGAAGCTAAATCTTTGTTATACCTAATATATTTTTATTATGTATAAAATTTTTGAAAAAATGAAATATCAATCATCATATAAAATGAAAGAAAAATATGTTTAAGAAAATTTGAAGTTTGACTAAGGGTATTTATGTTAATAAAACAAATATTATGAGTTGAATAATTTTAAAATATATAAATTGTCTATATGTGAAATAAAAAATTGAGATCTGGCTATATCAAATATAACTTAAATGTTTAGTCATTTGTAATATAAAATAGTGAAACTTCCTACTGATGATATCTTTCCTTGTCTTTTTTTATTGGGGTTTCTGGTTGAACCAAAAGTGATCCTAGGTTAAATTGTATAGTTGGGCGGGTCCGTGGTAATCAAAGATATTTCTAGTAAATCTAAAAGAGGTCAATAATAAACTTTGGGTATTACTAATGAGCTGCCTACTTTATAATACCATAAATGAATTTTTGCAAGCTTACATACCAGTTGCACCATGTATATTGTAACACCTCAATTTCGGTTCACCTAAGAACCGAATAAAAATGTTACGATCGAGTCAAGTCATGTTTAAAGTTGTTAATCGGTAAAATTCAATCGATAAAATATATTAAAACAACCTTCTTGGTGTCATTAGAGTGGAAAACATTGTTAAATACGTGTCAATACATATCGAATATAAGTAAAAGTAAGAAAGTAAATAATTGCGCATAGCTCAAGTGTGTGTAGCATTTATTTGTTCTCCCACCAAAGTCGATTCAGGATTTGCAAGACCTATATATATTATATGAAAAAGTTAGTAACGAGTGTTACTGGTCCAAAAAATAACTAGTAAAAACTAGCAAATGAGTATTCTATTACCCATGCAAACTTATGAAACTTCAGAATTGCCTCACACTCGACGGTAAGCAAACATACTTAAACAAGTGTTGGCTCGCATGCACGGCTAATATTTATATTCATACATATAACGCTTATGCCTTCACATCCTCCATATTACACCCACCACAATATTCGAGTGGCAAAAAGAACAGTTAAGTTAGTGCCACAAATGTTGAAAATGTGTTGCGCTACGTAGTACCCTCATATACCACACTACCTTAGGGTTTGAAGGAGTACTAGTGTAGTCCATATATATCTCCATACTACTCACTCTCTTATTCGTAAAATCTTGTATCATATATTTCTAGAGCTTTAGTTTGAAAACCAGTAAGGGATCTCATCCTTGTAATTTTATCAAACATGTGTAGAAACTATAGCTAAATGTCCCGACAACCGAAGGATCCGATAAAATGCCACCGATGTCGTCCCACAACTAAAACACGATTAAACTCGCCATGTAGGGAGTCAAGCAGAGATTAAGCAAGGACAGAGTCCTACGGACCGTGGTCCAAGCTCCAAGCACATCAACACATCTACAGCGAGATCGAACTTCGTCACATATATTAAAACCCACTGCTAAGAAAAATACTGATGTCCCTATATGACGCATGCTTGTAGTGTGTGCTCATATGACTAATACATCCTAATATAGAAAATAGTGCTAACAAACCTATAACTAAATATATAGCACACAAATCGAGACTTAATAATAATAATAAATAATAAACAAATAAATAAACGAGGAAATGCACTCATAGATAATTAGATAAATAATAAGTACATGAAAAAAATAATATTCTAATCATAAAATAATAATATAATTACACTATATAAATACACAAGTAAATATTAACTATATTCATGTTACTAAACAAATAAATAAATATATATATATATATAAAATAATTCAACAAATAAATAAATAAATAAATAGTTAATACTCATTAATCATGAATATTAATGATATCATAGTTATAAAATAGAAGAATACATAATTAAATACAAATAAACAATCACATACACGCAAACAAGCAAATACATAAATAAATAAATACACACACAAACACACACAATTTAGTAAACATAAATAAGACTAATATTAATAAATAAATATACCATTATTAATACTAAGTAATCATATAAACATGCATTATAATCAATAAATATACGAATATTAAAAAATATTAATATTAAATAAATAAATTAAATAATAACTAAAGCAGAGTAATTACAATATCCAAACATGTTAAATCATGTGAATATACATTTAATCTAATATAGAGGTTTTCAAATTACCAAAAATGGTCCATGAACAGACGGTATCGGTTTGAAAATGAGTTGAATAGGACCAAATCGAGCTAAGCAGACCGATTCGAATGGCCTGAACCAACTCTATTTAGGTTAACTGTAAAAGGGTTGGGTTGACTGGGCAGACATGAACTGGATTGATGGACACGGACACAGGCTTGGACTTACAAACTCGGGCACGGGCAAGCGGATGCAAGCACTGGCAGTCGGTTGCTACAAGGGAAAATGGGCTGCATTGTGGGGGAAGGGGCGGGATCAACAGTGGGCGTCATGGCGAAGGTGCTAGTGGTGATGATCGGTAGAGTCCGGCCACTGGTTGGCTGGAAAATAGTCGGAAAGTGGCGGTATCGCCACCGGGTACGGTGATCGCAGCCACGGCAGTGGTCGTGGTTGTCTCAAAATAGTGATATGAGCAAGATGAAGTTGTGTGGGTGGTTGGATTGGCTGTATGCGGGTCACCAGGACGTGAGACTGGCACTAAAGGTGATGGCGGTGGTGATGAATAGTGATAAAAAATTTAGTTGCCGACGGCGACTACGGTAGTGCCAATGGTGATAATGGGTACGAACCAATAACCAACTGTAAGGTGGTCACGACCCTATTGATCTGATGACCAGAGGAGGGTTGGGGTCTCACAGGCGGCAAGCCAAAGTGGTGATGGCGTAATGGTGGAAAACTCAGAAAGTTGTGTGAAGTTTCCGGAAAATAACATGGTAAAGATAGGGCTGATGTGGATGGCTCAGATCTTGCCATGTGGCATGATCAAAACATCTGACAAGTTGTGGCATAGTGGGGCCCATCTATGGGTATATGTAAAATGTATATGGACAGAAAGCTTGGTTCGAGGCCATACAAAGTCAAAGTTGACTTGAATCCTAAAAAGGACTTTATAGGCGAGAATTGAGGTAAGAATGCTAAATGACCCTTGAACCTTGAACTCAATCAAGGTGGGCCCATAGGGGCACAATCCGGTGATCTAAAATCTCTATGATGGATGTAAATAAGATACCCTGAAAATTCGAAACAGATACTAAATGCAGCAACGACCTAGATTTAGGCCTAAAACCCTAGCTAACTCATAAATATCATATGTATACTTCATATATACATTAATAAATCATGTTCTGTAGTATCATAAGTGAAACTATCATATGCATGTCAGGTATCTCAGCCACTATAACATGCTCATATGGCCATTTGGGCCCATACTCATTGTCTGAAAACTGGTCTTGCTCAAGCTCATTGGAACCAACTCAATACTGACCCGAACCGTGAAAAAATACAATCGGGTAAAACAGTAACCCAAAGTTAGGGTTTTACAACCTCACCTCCTTATAAAAATTCAGTCCTTAGAATTTCTCACATCAATTTCTATCAGAGGACTCAACTCAAGATGCCATCTCGTTGGCAAGCTGGTAGCTCTCCCTCGAAAGCTTAGCTACACATGGCCCAAATGGACCAACATGTAGAGTTGGCACTCTGAACATTGACGAAGCTTGCTAGCTCATTAATAATTTGGTTGGATAGACTACACATTATCAAATTATCTGGTGAAACATGCCATGCATATAGGAATCATCTTTCTGGACTGACCATACATGATCAAATCGTCTCGCTAGACTGATCATGCACGCTTGAATCATCTCGCTGGACTGACCATGCATGCTCGAGTCATCTCGCTGGACTAGCTCCTAGTGTCACTGTAAACTATGGGGAAAAACCTAAGCTCACCCGTAAGGGTCTACTGGCCAGTGGAGTAAGTACTCTAGAGTATTGCAGGGTACTAGTCTGAACTACATCAGGAAAATTTATATCGATGTGAGGTATGCGGCCTAACATCTACCCATGTCTCCCTGATCCTAGTCAATGCGATAAGTCAACTACGTATACCCTCAAGGCACTCTGCTTTAGATCTTGCTGGCTATTCTAGGGTGCCCTATGACTCCTGCTAGTATATGATGGACTCTAGTACCAAATAAAGGTATATGCTAATGAGCTGTATAGTTCATTGTCGCCAATCTAAGTCAAACACTAAGATGTCCCTAGAAGAGGAACCAGACTGCTCACCAGGTCCTAGCTAACTCGGTCTAAAATCAAATATCTCACTCTGTTCCATAATGGAAAAAGGTCAGCTACGACAACTCTACTGTGCGTTATGGCTCTCATAACTATCTATACAACCACTAATTGCTGCTGAAGTGACTCTCTGTGATGGAATGACGGCGAGAACACCTGTAGATGTACAGTGTGTCTCAAGAAGCATGAAAACATACCCTGCATGGAATTGTGGAGTCTATATTTGGTCTATGGCACAGTGCACTGGTCAATGGCTGCTCATGTCAAGCATCTGGTAAACTGATGGTAGGACTAGTATATCTGGAAAGGTGAGTGTGAAAATACTTAAGTGAAAGCTTGGATTTATCTGACATCTTTGATTACATAGAAGGAGAATGGGTCTCTCGTGGAAAACTGGTCACAATGCTCTAGGGCTCTAACTAGGAAGTGTCTCATCCTCACATAGTCTTACATTAGGTGTGAAAATCCTACTAAGTATGTACATCACTCTATCGGTGGTGACGTGAAGATTTCTGTCTGATTCACAATGGGGTAATGTTAAGTGTTTAAAGTATACAATATTTATCCATATTTTTAATGCGATTTTGTACATCCCTATTCCAATACTTAAAATTTCAGGTTGGCGCATTAACCCCAACATTTTGTGGAATAATTCTGCATAATCGGTTGTTGTCCTCAATAATCCACCACCACCATCACAGTATTCTCAACCCCCTTCACTTCCTTTTCAACCACAACAATCGGATTTGATCCAAATGTTCAATTGTATGTAACAACCTATGCAACAATTCATGAAGAATCAACAGCAACAACAAAAACAGTTTATGCAACAAGTTGTGTTGCAATTAAATAAGGAACCAAGTGAGTGACCCAAGGGTGTACTTCCCAACCAACCAGAACAACCAAGGGAAAGATGGTCAAGAGCATTGCAAAGGCGTAATAACCTAAAGTGGTATTACTTTGACAAGAACTAGTTCAGGCCAATGAAGTTAAGGAAAAAGATGAAAAGCCAAACAACAAACATGAACCCATTACATTGGTTAGCTTTCTCGGAAGCAAAGGGAAAGGGAAAGATGAGGTACATAAAGAAGAGGTTGAAAAAAAGTACCATTTCTTTCTAGACTGAGGAAGCTAAGCGATGAAAAATACTTCAAAAAATTTCTTGATATATTTAAGAAATTACAAATTAATATACCTTTCGCTGAAGCACTTGAATAGATACTTAGTTATGTAAAATACTTGAAGGATATTCTAGCAAAGAAAAGGACAGTAGATGACAATGAAGTTGTGGTCATGACAAAGGAATGTAGTGCTATCCTCCAAAGAAAACTACCTTCTAAGATGAAAGAACCAGGTAAATTTGTGATTGCATGTTCAATTGGAGGAAATGTTCATTGTAATGCTTTATGTGACTTAGGTTCTACCATTAATCTTATGTCTTTTTCTGTTTTTAGAAAGTTAGGGATCCAGGACATTGCTCCTACCAACATCACATTTCAATTGGCTGATGGGTCATTGGTATATCCTAAAGGACTCATTGAAGATGTTTTAATAAAGGTTGACAAGTTTATCTTTCCTACAAATTTTGTGGTGCTCAAAATGGAAGGAAGGAAAGACAATATACCACTCATCGTTGGGAGAGGTTTCTTGGCAACTAGGAGAACACTGATCGACATAGCTGCAAGAAAACTTACACTTAGGGTAAACAATGATTATGTCACATATAACATCTTTAAATCCATGAATTGTTCGAGTTGCAACATATGATTGTTCTAGAATTGAACTATTTGATAAAATAATGTATAAATGGGATCAGTTGAGTGATTCATTACATAAGGCTATAATTCTCTTTGTGAAGAAGATACTGATGTGGAAGAGATAGTTAAAGTATTAGATTCACAACCAATTTTGCCTAGGAGATTCAGAGTTGTGGATACCTTCGATTGACCATTCCATAGATTGCTTCTATCTATTAAAGTACCACCTATTTTGGAGCTAAAGCAACTTCTGAAAACATCTCAAGTATACTCTCTTAGGGCCTAATGACACTCTTCATGTTATTATTTGTTAAGAGCTAACTATGTTGCTAGAAGAGAAGCTGATTAGAATACTAATGGATGACAAGTCAGCTATTGCTTGGACTAAAGCAGACATGAAAGGCATTGATCCATGCTTTTGTATGCATAGCATCAACTTAGTGGATGGATGCAGTCCAATTATAGAGCACCAATGATGACTCAACCCCAACATGAATGAAGTGGTCAAGAAAGAAATTATCAAGTGGTTGGATGCTGGAGTGATATATACCATTACTGATAGAACTTTGGTAAGTCCAGTACAATGTGTACCAAAGAAAGGAGGTATAACTGTGGTAAAGAATGAGAGAGATGAACTTATTTCTACAAGAACCATCATGGGGTGGCATGTGTGCATGGACTATAGGAAGCTCAACAAGGCTACAACAAAAGATCACTTTCCTCTTTCTTTTATTGATCAAATGCTTGATAGATTAGCTGGGAATGCTTACATTTGTTTTCATAAGGATATTCAAGTTACAATCAGATTACCATTGCACCCGAGGATCAAGAGAAGATGATGTTCACTTGTCCTTATGGCACTCTTGCTTTTCAGCGAGTGCCCTTTGGCTTGTGTAACGCTTCCGCTACATTCCAGAGATGCATGATGGCCATCTTTATTGATATGATTGAACATGGCCTAGAAGTATTTATGGACGACTTTACTATTTTTGGAGACATTTTTTATGACTGCTTATCTATTTTGTCTTGTGTTCTTAACCGTTGTCAAGACACTAATCGTGTTCTTAATTGGGAGAAATCTCATTTTATGGTACAGGAAGGAATAGTTTTGGGACATAAAGTTTCATGCCAAGGACTTGAAGTAGACAAGGCAAAAATTGTAGCTATAGAGAAGCTCCCACCTCCTACATCGGTAAAAGAAATTAGAAGTATCTTGGACATGTGAGATTCTACGCGTTTATAAAGTGATTTTACTCAGATCTCAAAACCTGCATATGCTTTAGTAGAACCTATATGTAGCTCTTGTATTTTGTTCATGCATGTTTGAAAGCTTTTGATGCCTTCATTTTGTGCATATTGTTCATGCTCGATTCATGTCTAGATTTAGATATGCATATAATATATATATATATATATATATATAGTGTAGTTTAGTGAAAATTTTTGATTATGCAATAGTATATTAGTCTCTTGGTTCAATGATAGATACATGTGAATTAGTCTTACCTTTCTTGGGAAAACTTGAATAATTGATGTGAGGGATGAACTGAGTAAATGATTACATTTAAGAGTTGGTTCTTTACTTTATATTATTCTCACAATCCTTTGGTTTTGATGATTTCAATGAATGTTTTGCAATAGGAAAAATTCTTTAATCATAAGAATTTGCATGACGGCTTTGGTTGTTTAGGTTTGTCCTAGCATTAGTTTCTTCTTACCAAAATGAACAAATTAGAGCAATGACTACTCTGCTGAGTAATCGGGCCTTTGTAACTTAGTAATTATGGGGGTTCGCGTAAAAAATGTAAAGCTAGTTATCTCTATTTACATATTGGCACTTTGTTGAGTAATCGGGCCTTTGTAATTCAGTAATTATAGGGGTTCACGTCAAAAGGTAAAGCTGGCTATTCTTTAAAAAAAGCAAAATGAATAAATTAGAGAATTGAATACTTTGCTGAGTAACCAGGCCTTTGTAACTCAGTAATTATGGGGTTCGCATCAAAAGGTAAAGCTGGCTACTGCTTAAAAAAACCCAAAAATAAATGCTTACATTAGTGGAGATGAGGGTGAATGGCAAATATATTTAAACATGAGCCAGCGTGTTATTTTCTTATTACAAATGAGAAGGATAAGCAGAAGGATTATCTTACACACACACACACGGAGAGCCTTCTTTTGGGTGTGATTGATGAAGGAGAATTTCTGATTTGATTGATATCTTGTTGCCTTTGGATAGTTTCATTAAGGATTATATGAGAACATAATTGGGACTGAGTATTTTAGTGTAGTAAAAATTTTTTTGTTATGATATTTTGCTCGGGACGCGTAAAAGTTTAAGTTTGGGAGTGTGTTAAGTGTTTAAAATATACGATATTTATCCACGTTTTAAATGTAATTTTGTACATCTCTATGATAAATAGTATTAATTAGGTGATAGTTTACTTTATTTTTTAGTTAATTAATATTTTATTAGATATGTTTAATTTTAGAGTACTAATGCAGAAAAATGAAGCAAATTGAAGTTAGGAATTGAAAGGTCATGGCACTTGGCCCCACCCAATGGTTATTAGAAGGAGTTCACAAGCTAAAAAGAAAGGATGTTGATGGTTTTGGGGTGCCTTACTTAAGGCTTGGTTGTGCAAGTTGAGGAGTTGCAAACTTGATTGGACACCAAAATTAAGTAGACTACGCCAATTTGTGAACACCTTCTTTGAATTCATATCTAATGGCCATCTCATCTTCTATATAAAGGGGTTGTCATTTATTGTTTGGGATATCTCAACTCTTGGCTTAAGAGTTTAATGAATTAAGTAGTTATAATTGTTATAGTTTTTAGTAGTTTTTATAATATAAGTTCATTTCTTTTTCATCATGTTCTTTACTTTTATTATAGAGTAGTCCTTTATTTCCTTCTAAGGAAGAATAGAACTTAACATGGTTTAATTGAATTAATTTCAATCTCTTACTCTTTTATTCAATTGGATTGACTTGAATTATCATGCCTTTAATGCTAAGAGTAGACTGATCACCTACTACTTAGATCATGAGGTTTAATTAGATTTAAAGAAAACATTTAGGGAGAAAACATTTAGATTAGTCCTTAATAATTTATCATACGACAAGTCTTTTGAATTGTTTGTTGTTATGGTCCAGGAGATACACAACACCGTATGCGATTGTAAGGCAAATCTTAATGCATTGTTTTATTGATTAATCAATTATCATCAGGAGGTAGAAATTGAGGTGAAATGATAGATGTATGAAGGAGTGGAAGCCACCATGTCATATAATTCTCCTAGATCGACAATTCAAGTGAATAAAAAATAAGAGTAAGATGTGATGAATATTAAATTCATGTAAAGGGAAATTTGAATCTACAACGAGTTTTATCATTATAACTTTTCCTTTAGTTTAAAGTTGTTACTTAGATTTAGTTAAGTCGATTGTGTTTGTTTTGTTCTTAATTTCATATTCGTTAATTAATTTAAGGAAATTTATTTTTCTGTGGGACGATACTCAAATTCATCTTTATATTACTTGTTTCGACCATGTATACTTGCATGTTATTGAGTTAATCAAACAGGTAATGAAACGTTGTATAGGATACTAGGTGGCTCAAATATATGGGAAGGTCCATGGACATGTCTCTAATATCATCATGATTGGACTCTGCCATAGGTGGCCAGCCTATAGAACAACCAATCAATTATGAGCCTAAAAGACGGCTTTTAAATGGCTTTAATTCAATCAACTAATAGTAGGTATGGGTTTCTCGATACCGTACTAGTTATGCACTTCTAAACGGATGGGGTTCAAACAACCCAACGAACCACTATTTCTCTTCAAGTCTACGGGGACTCATAGTAAGGTTTGACATGTGTTTCGCTTGTCTTCAGTGGTGTCTGGCCTGCCATCCCGTACCAATTTGTAGCACTTATTTTAACTCACATGACTACTACCATTGTGGTAGACTCTCAAGCAAAGCCATAAGTCAAGATGAGCATACATTGATGTCCCTCCATCTAGTCAACATGATTCTGTCTGATTGAAGTCCCTGTCTAGGCTCCCAATCTTGGGTGAAGTTATCTCCCTCAAAATGGTCTGTCATCAGCTACCTGTACTGTATGTCTTAAATAGTTCCATGTAGGTACCTCCTATACTCGGGGAAAAGGCTAAATCCTATGGCTCAAGGTAAGGACCTAATCATGCTGGCAAAGTGAAAGGAAAACACGCTCTCCCTAATGGACGCTCCCTCACTAAACACATCATCTATGCCAAAATTCTATAACGAGTCAAACATCTCCATCTAGTTGGGACAGGCTCTAAATAAGTTAAATTGTGTATCTAATCACCTTCTAACCATTTGATATGTGTAACCCTAACTATGGGTCACACGTTGCTATCATACTGACTAAACAATCTGACCACTATCGTTATCTCACATGGATATCATATTATTGTGTTCTCTAACTCTGTTCATATATATCCCCAAAAGGCTCGCTAATACTGTCTAGTGATCCCTATAAGATTGTCACTAACACTATCTTGCAATACACATCTGACCCAAGGATGTCAAGTTAAGGAGATGGTATGCAAGATGGCTGGTGAAGTTAATCATGAGCCATCACATCCAAATAATTCTAGTGCTCCTAACTTTCCTCTACCCGGATGATGTTACCGTAGCTATATCTTGTCCTCAATCCTTGACCCAACTCTGCTCTCAATGCTGTGACATGCTGTCTCTATGCAAAGTTAGGAACATCTGCAATTAGTTATCCTCCAATAGGGTGAGGTAACTACTTGGCCCTTACTTCCACAATAAGTGCTCCACTCAGCCATTAGTAGTGCAATATATGGACGGTATACAGATAGTGGTTGTGCATCACAGATGGCATTAGTGCTTATTAGATTGGTGGTAGTGCATCATGGTTTGTGGTTAGGCAACTCGGATAGTGGTTATGCATCACAGACAACGGTTGTGCTACTCAGACGGTAGTTGTGCAACTTTGATGATGGTTTGCTATCCAAGTGATGAAGTCTGATCTTGATCATGTATGTCATGAACCCATTACTATCTCTAGCATGTTTGTCTCCATGCGTCTATCTCCCCAAATATAATTTGCTATCAACTCGGATCAATTTATCCAACCAGGCGTGTTTGATTCTGAGAGGTCTGGATCATAGTGGTGACACGTACGATGAAAAGATAATGTTGATCCCACATTGGTCTCCTCAAAAGTAGTCGCTAATGATTCTACTCAGGTTTTTAAACCATGTGTGCCTAATCCGGAGGGGAACAAGTTATGGTGGTGACACGTACAATGACAAACCAATGTTGAGCCTACACTTATCTCATGGAATCTGGAGTGACTGCTCCCATAAGAGTTGTCTGCCTTTTACTAGAAATCACTAATCTAGCCTTGACAGATCGAGTGAAATCCAATTAACCTTCTAAATTTGTGGTCAAAGGTAATCTCGCTCATCCTTGGTGTGTTCGTGACTCTGTCTATTGAAGAGTAGCCAAAAATATTCTTGGAACAGACATATACTAGTGGACAAGGGGGAGGTGGTGAAGTGTCCATGGGACTATAGAACCACCTCGCTATTCATCCTCATCTAGTGCTATCTCCAGGAAATGGTCCAACTAAATCATTTGCCCTAAACTCTCATATGTACTCCAAGTGTTCCAAGTGCTTAAGTGGATTGGCTAAGTGGATCTGCTAGCATAGTCACATCCTCCATCCACAAGGATTTGTCTGAAGGTCTATATTCTCCAATGTAGACCTACGACTATGCCTAATGAATCTTTTTAAGGCACTGGATAGTCCATGCTCATGTGTCAATTAACTAAGTATCTCCATACTCTAAGCTTCCTACTGGTGTCATGTCTTACAACACCATCTCACAATGTAGACCATGTACCAAGTACGGGCTTATGTGGTGACATACAAAAGATGGACAAGTGTTGCAATATCCCTAGTGCTCCAAACACTCTTGGCCACTATTCGTCTCAACTTCAGCTGACTGAATATATAAACACTCTAAGTAGTCTAAATCTCTACCACAGTAAAGGGAAGGACAAGCCTCTAAACTTATCATAACATCGCTATGAGATTTCATATCCATCTCATAATGTCTATAAACACTGAGAAAATACCAAAGGAAATACCTATCGGGTTAAGGACAACATCACACACTTGGCTCAAAACAAAGTCTTCTATCTCAATCGACCAAGACTTCGCTCTGATGCAAAACTGTAACACCCTGATTTTGGTTCACCAAAGAACCGAATTAGAATGTTATAATCGAATCGAGTCATGTTTAAAGTTGTTGGTCGATAAGACTCGATCGATAAAATAGATCAACACAACCTACTTTGTGTCATGAGAGTGGAAAATATTGTTAAACATACGTCAAAACACATCGAATATAAGTAAAAGTAAGAAAGTAAATAATTGCGTTGATCTCAAGTGTGTATAGCATTTATTTGTCCTCCCACTAAACTCAACTCAGGATTTGCAAGACCTATATATATTATATGAAAAACGTCAGTAACGAGTGTTACTGGTCCAAAAAATAACTAGTACAAACTAGCAAATGGGTATTCCATTACCCACAAAAACTTATGAAACTTCAAAATTGGCTCATATTGGGCTATAAGCAAACATACTTAAACAAATGCCAGTTCACATTCATGGCCAACATTCATATTCATACATACAACGCTTATGCCCTCACATCTTCCATATTATACCCGCCTCAGTACTTGAGTGGCAAAAAGAACGGTTAAGTTAGTGCTACAAATTTTGAAAATTTGCAATGTCACTCAGTATCCTCATAGACCGCACTACCTCAGGGTTTGAAGGAGTAGTAGTGTTGTGCATACATATCTCCATACCGCTCACTCTCTTATTTGTGAAATCCATAAAAAATGCTCGTACTTATATAATAGGCTTAGGGAAGAGGCATGTATTATATATTTCTGGAGCTTCAATTTGAAAACTAACAAGGGATCTCATCCTTGTAGTTTATGAAACATGTGTAGAAAAAACTGCTAAATAGCTTGACATTGGAGGAATCCAATAAGATGCCTCTGATGTCGTCCTACGTCTAAAACACAATTAAACTCGCTATGCAAGGAGTCAAGTAGAGATTAAGCAAGGGGATAGTCCTACGGACCTATGGTCCAAGCTCCATGTGCATCGACACATCTATGGCGAGCTCAAACTCTGTAACCTATTTCGAAACCCACTGCTAAGAAAAATTCTGATGTCACTATATAATGTCTGCTTGTGGTGTGTGCAAATATCATCAATGCATCCTAATATAAAAAATAGTGCTAACAAACCTATAACTAAACACATAGCACACAAATTGGGACATAATAATAATAATAATAATAATAATAATATAAATAAACGAGAAAATACACTCATAGATAATTAGTTAATTAATAAATACATGAACATAAATAATACTCTAATCATAGAATAATAACATTGTTGTACTATATAAGTACACGTGTAAATACGAGTAAATATCAACATATACTCTCTTAGTAAACATATATATATATATATATATATATATATATATATATATATATATAATTCAATAAATATATAAATGAATAAACAGTTAATACACATTAATCATGAATATTAATAATATCATAGTTATAAAATACAAGAATACATAATTAAATATAAATAATCACAAACACACGAACAAGTGAGTAAATAAATAAATACACATACACACACATACAATTTAGTAAACATAAATAAGACTATTATTAATATATAAATATATCATTAATAAGAATAAGTAATCTTATAAACATGCATTATTATCAATAAACACACGAATAATAAGAAATGGATAATAATAATGAATAAATAAATAAAATAATAAATAAAGAAGAGTAATCATAACATTCAAATGTGCTAAATCATTAGAACATACATCTAAACTAAAATTGCGGCTCTCAAATTACCAAAAATAGTATAAGAACGAACAAAATCGATTTGAAAATGAGCTAAATCGGGCTGAACTGAGCTTAACTAGACCGAGTCAAATGGGCTGAACCAACTTAGTTTGGGTTAATTGGAAAATAGTTTGGGTTGACTGGGCTCGAAATGGCGGACTCAGGCATGGGGAAGCAAGCAAGAGCACGAGGCTAATGGGATGAATAGGGAGGGGGGAGCGATGGTGCCCGTAGCCAAAAAATGCAACGGTGGCGCGATTGTGGTTGCCGCCAGTTGAGAACGACAGGGGGTGTTATGGCAGAGGTGTTAGTGGTGATGATTGGTAGAGTTCAGCCACTAGCTAGCCAAAAATAGGCAAAAAGTGGTGGTATCGTAGCCAGGTGCGGCGACGGGGCCAACGGTGATCATGGCTACGGCGGTGGTTGTGGGTTGTCTCAAATAGAGATCTGAGTAAGATGAAGTTTTATGGGTGGTTGGATTGGCCCTAGGTGGCTCGCCAGCACTGGAAAAAGACTTGAAAGGTGGCGGCGGCAGTGATGAACAATGATAAAAAACTTGGTCTGGATGGCGTCGATGGTGATGGTGGGAAAAGAGTGATAGCCGGCCGCAAGATGGTCACGACCATACCGATCTGGTGGCCAGAGGAGGGTTGGGCTCTCGTCGGTGTCAAGCCAAAGTGGCGGCAGCATAATGGTGGAAAACTTCAAAAATCAT
>JAURVB010003621.1:0-15592 GCA_033002965.1 Piper betle
TACCATGTGCAGGACGAGTTAAGTGGCGTTTTATCGGATCCCACTTAACTCGGGCCATTTAGCCAACAATTTTCCGGATTAATCAACCCTCGATGGATTGAGATCCCTCGAGCTTGTTTTCTGAAAATAAGATCCACCTCAAGTTGCCTTCGGGCCCTATTATAATAAATCCCGACCCAACCCTATAAATAATTTTATCGAGTTTTTAGTGAGAAAAAGAAGAGATGAATCCGACTCTGCAACGTGCACCATGAGCGGATGCCGTGCCAGCCAAAGCGGGCTCTGGGATTAGTGCTAGCTGGACTGCTTCATTCCCGAGGGATCCCGACAAACTGGCACGCTTGAGTTCCTGCACACCCGGGAGGATTGTGGGAGGTTTACCGGGCACTGCTTAGGCACAAGCGCGTGTCTGGACCTGTGGCTCAAAAGGGCACCAAAGGCTCACTGTCTGAGAGTACTCGGCCTACGTGCTCGAAGGCCAGAGAGACACAGAGAGCTTGGAGAGGGCTTCGGACAAAAAGCCCACATGAAGCACTGGAAAGAAGTGTCGTGAGTAGACAGCACTAGATAGATTGGGATGCTGCTGAGTCAGGCGTCGGACGGCTCCTCTCATAGTTGCCCTTATGAGAGTTCCTGAGGAAGACATATGATGGTTTGCTTCCCACGAGAGTGTTGCTCTACATGCTCTAGCTTGACACTAGTTATTTTCTGGGCTTCAGGTAACACCCGTATACCGATCGGTTTTTGTACATACACACGGTGAGAACATGCGAGGGATGAAAGCTGTCAAGGACTCGACGTGAGGAGCGAAGCACAGTATCCTTGCACACATGTACCTACGGCGTGTAATGTATACATGATGGTGTGTTAACACTGCGTGAATGACAACCAGGACCGTTTTGTCTTCGACAAATTGCTTATTATGAAAACGAACGGATAATTGTGAATGAGTAGGAAGCCTTAGAGTTCAAACTTGGCTCAAATGAAAACAAATGAGATAATGATGAATGCTACGGTAGATTGTCATGTTTTATCGTATTTTGATAAAATATTTATATACCCTTGTTGTGGACAGGTTGGCCCTAATTGCACTTTTAGGGGAGATCTGTCCGTTTTTCCGTAAAAATTAATGAATTTTTAATTAAAATTTCTTGTTGTTGCTATGGTCATAGTTGCACGAATCGGCCGATTCCGTGCGGAATCGGCCGATTTAAATCGGATCGGCGTCGCGCCGATCCGATTTCGGGCCGACTCGGTCGGCCCCGAATCGGGTCGTGAATCGGCCCGTATCGGCCGATTCCGACCGATTTAAATCGGAATCGGAATCGGCCGATTTAAATCGGAATCGGTTTTTTAAGAAATTACCAAAATACCCTAGGTATAATTTTTATTAAATTATTTAAGCATGGGTAAAATGGTAATTTGGATTTAAAAACCTAAATCATCCCCCCCCGATTCCGCCGCCCGCCTCGTACGTTCCCTCCGCCGCCCTCCGCCGCGCTTGCGCCGTCCTCCCTCCGCCGCGGTTGCGCCGTCCTCCCTCCGCCGTCCTCCGTCCGACCAGGCCACCGCCGCAGCCGTTGCGACCGCCGCCCGCACGCGGGTTCCGCCGGCCGACGCGAGGGGAGCGATTCCGCCGCGATTCCAGTCGGATTGTTGGTAAAAGTTGTGTTTTTTATGCTGGGATCTTGGTTTTGTTAATCGTTTGTTCACCACTTATTCTGTATATTCCTAGTTGAACCAAATTTTTGATCAATAACTTGATTTCTCCACTTATGTTGGTGATGTTAGTAATTATTTTTATTTTTATTTTTATTTTTGTAAGGATTGTGTGATGCTTTGTTTGCTGTATGTGTGGATCAATCTATCTTCAATCTGGTTGTGGTTGGGGTGGACGGGAGAAGAATTCGTGTTGGTTTTTTTTTCTTTAGGCTTGGCTCGGTTCTGTACTGGCTTATGCTGCTGTGGAGTAATTTTGTGCAGTGGGACTGATTGGCTGTGCTAGGGTTTTGTCCATTGTCTTTTGGTTCAGGGTTTTAGGGTTTTAGCCCTGTGTTCTTGGAATTGGTGTTTGTTGGCAGTGGTGGTGTGAATCTGTTTCCATTGCCCTGATTGGCTGATTCCGGTAGTGGTGGTGGTTGTATTTTGATTATGGGTTTTAAGCTTTTAGCACTGTGTTCCCTGAAACTAGTATTTCCAAGTACCTGTGTATGTCTGTTTCTGATTGCTGAGCCCGGTTTGAGCTGTTTATTAGAGCTGCGTACTGTATTTTGATTATGGACGTTTTAGGCTTTTAGCTCTGTATTCTGGCAATTAGTGCTTCCAGTAGTGGTTTGTATCATAGTTGCACGAATCGGCCGATTCCGTGCGGAATCGGCCGATTTAAATCGGATCGGCGTCGCGCCGATCCGATTTCGGGGCCGACTCGGTCGGCCCCGAATCGGGTCGTGAATCGGCCCGTATCGGCCGATTCCGACCGATTTAAATCGGAATCGGAATCGGCCGATTTAAATCGGAATCGGTTTTTTTAAGAAATTACCAAAATACCCTAGGTATAATTTTTATTAAATTATTTAAGCATGGGTAAAATGGTAATTTGGATTTAAAAACCTAAATCATCCCCCCCCCCGATTCCGCCGCCCGCCTCGTACGTTCCCTCCGCCGCCCTCCGCCGCGCTTGCGCCGTCCTCCCTCCGCCGCGGTTGCGCCGTCCTCCCTCCGCCGTCCTCCGTCCGACCAGGCCACCGCCGCAGCCGTTGCGACCGCCGCCCGCACGCGGGTTCCGCCGGCCGACGCGAGGGGAGCGATTCCGCCGCGATTCCAGTCGGATTGTTGGTAAAAGTTGTGTTTTTTATGCTGGGATCTTGGTTTTGTTAATCGTTTGTTCACCACTTATTCTGTATATTCCTAGTTGAACCAAATTTTTGATCAATAACTTGATTTCTCCACTTATGTTGGTGATGTTAGTAATTATTTTTATTTTTATTTTTATTTTTGTAAGGATTGTGTGATGCTTTGTTTGCTGTATGTGTGGATCAATCTATCTTCAATCTGGTTGTGGTTGGGGTGGACGGGAGAAGAATTCGTGTTGGTTTTTTTTTCTTTAGGCTTGGCTCGGTTCTGTACTGGCTTATGCTGCTGTGGAGTAATTTTGTGCAGTGGGACTGATTGGCTGTGCTAGGGTTTTGTCCATTGTCTTTTGGTTCAGGGTTTTAGGGTTTTAGCCCTGTGTTCTTGGAATTGGTGTTTGTTGGCAGTGGTGGTGTGAATCTGTTTCCCATTGCCCTGATTGGCTGATTCCGGTAGTGGTGGTGGTTGTATTTTGATTATGGGTTTTAAGCTTTTAGCACTGTGTTCCCTGAAACTAGTATTTCCAAGTACCTGTGTATGTCTGTTTCTGATTGCTGAGCCCGGTCTGAGCTGTTTATTAGAGCTGCGTACTGTATTTTGATTATGGACGTTTTAGGCTTTTAGCTCTGTATTCTGGCAATTAGTGTTTCCAGTAGTGGTTTGTATCTGTTTCTGATTGCTGATTGCTGATTCTAGCAATGGCTTGCTTGGATTCGTTATGTTGGATGGAGAATCAGTGAATGCTTGTTTCGCCTTTTTTTTAATTTGTATCTGAATTTTGATGTTTATCTCATTCTATGAACATTAGGTGTTTTTTTTGTTTTTTTTTCTAGTCTATTGATTATTGGAAATTATAAACTTCATCAATCAATAATAGATCCCTTTGATATTCGTCATTTGATTGAATTCGTTGACATTTGTCACAGAGCATTTGTTTTGTGTCTTCTTCAGCAAATGATAGGTAATATTCCATGTACTCATCATCCAAACAAAAATCCTAAATTGACCGACAGGGAACCCCGTGTGTAGGAGCTGATTTGTTTTGTACTCTCTTCACTGCCAGTGTAGTTTGTACTGCTAGTGTTGATATGCTAGGGTTTTTAGGAACTGTAATTGACGGTTTTTGCAGATAATTGTTTTTGCAGATAATTGTAGTTTGTACTTCAGTTGTTTTGTACTCTCTTCATTACATAAAGAGTATGTTTTTCAGGTTTGCTCTTATTTGAATTATATAAAGAGTATGTTTTTTTAGGTATGTTCTTATTTGTTCTTTCATGTATGACTCTACCGTTGTATTGTCATAATTACATACCTTTGTGATTGTTGTATAAATACTTGTATTTGTGTATTTATGTTGAGAAATTATATAATTCTGTATTTCAGGTATTTTTGAACTGAGTTGGCAAATTTTTGTATATGACCGATTTGAACCGATTCAACTGAACCGATTCCTGGCCGATTCAGACCGATTCCGATTCCGATTCCGATTCACGGGAAAACCGATTCCGATTCCGATTCCGATTCATGCAACCATGGCTATGGTTTTGTTTTGCTTGCACATCATAGCATGCATGTAGGACTACGTTAGAACCCACGCATCCCATCCATGCATTTCATGTTTGCATCTCCATCTTGAGCACCGAGGGCAGATCCGGGTCGGCTTAACCAAACCCAGTAGATTAGTGGATGGTTCGGTCGCCGGTGACATTTCCGAGTCGGTTCACGGGTGAGCCGAAATAGGGTGTTACTCGGCGTCCCCCTTTCTTTCTCATTCTCATACGTTGGCCATTTCTCTATCGCTTCTCGCATCAAATCTCATTCCTTTTCACCCTCTGCACCTTCCATATTACTCTTGGCCTTGAGCACGAAGGCCGATCACTCTCAGGCAGTCGCCTTTAGTGCCCTTTGAACCACAAGTCTAGACATGCGCTGCATTGCAATACCCGTAAACCTCTACACTTCTCTGAGTTTGAGGAACTCAAAGGTGGAGTTGTCTGGATCCTTCGGGAACGAAGTGGGTTCTCCCCAGCTCCTGAGTCCGCTCTTCTGAGCACACACCCTATCTGAAGGTGTAGCCGTCAGTAACCCTCATTCCATCTCTCACCGAAAATGTGAAAACTATATATATAGGCCTAGGTTGGGATTTATACAATAGGCCCGAAGGCATCGTGAGCTGGATCTGAAGTTCGAAAACAAACTCGAGGGATCTCATCCTTGAGGATTATCAATCCGAAAAAAAGAATCGTTGGCTAAATGGCCCGAGTTAAGTGGAATCCGATAAAACGCCACTTAACTCGTCCTGCACATGATAAATCAAATACACAATAGAGTAACGTAAAAATAGAGAACGAGTCCTAAACTGACCTGGTAGAAGCTCCAAACAGGTGCACGCGCCTAGGCAGTGAGCTCCTACACCGTACCTACACAATCAAGCTAAAAACTAACGCCCGCATGATGAATCACACATCCTATAGCATGCACACACAATCAACACACATCAACCTATATTAATTCTAGCAAGTCTACTTAGGCTAGTTTGCATTAAATCATGATCATTACATAGTTACCCTAATTAGTTTCTTAGCCTCCATTTTTAACACCACTCAATCAAACAAATTTCATATTTTATCCTTAATCAAATCTACATTTATATATATTATTATAACACACAATTCACCAATCTTAGCATGATATTCAAATAATCAATACTTTCAAATAATTAAGTTAAAATAAATTATACCTCGCGTCGTCGACAATCAGCGACGGCTAGGGTTTTCGTTTTGTGGCTCCAAACTCGAATTCGGCACCTAGCGGAGTCCGAAGTCCGATCAGATTGGACCGGGTGCGTTCGGCGGATGATCTGGTGAATTTCCCACGAATCCAATTTTTTGGTGGTTTCGGCGGTATTCCGGTGAGTGTCGACAGTTTTCCGGCGGTTTTCCGACGATATTTTGGGACGGGGCAATCAGGGGGTCTATCGGCACCAGTTCGACGAGCTTGGTCTAATTGTGGTGTCAAATAGGGTAGCCAGGGCGGCGATGGCTGTCGGTGATGGCGTTGAAAACGAGCGACGGCGGCGGCGTGCTCTGATCAGGGCTACGGCTCGGCCCGGACGGCGGCGAATCGACGAGGTAGGGCGTCACGGCTTGTGGGGCGATTTCGGCGTCGTGGCAGCGAGACGGTGGCCGGGGTGAGTCATGGCGGCACGACGGAGCGGGGCGGCGTTGATTGGCAGCAGCGCGGCGTCAACAGCGGCGGCGGTGGCGGCGATGAGCACAAGGCGGCAAGGGTTTTGGGAGGGTAGGTGTCGGGAGGGAGAAAAATACCCTCAATGGCAAACTCGTAAATAAGTATTGACTCGATTCCTGCTCGAGTCAAAATAATAACTAGTTCGTAATAAATTCTAAAAAATCTAGAAAAATATGGGAAAAATCTTGTAAAATCAGACGAACACAGCAACATCCAAATGATATGTTCTATAACTAATAACCCACCCAAAGTCCCTATATCGCGTCCTAATTCATCATTCGGCCCTAAAAATATTCTACAATCAAATAAAATAACAATCAATACTACATACCTCCATATACTTGATAACCCATTTTTTATCATCTTTTTCACGTTATCATCGTATACTTGAGCATACATGACCCTCATCGCTCATGACTTACAGCTGGCCTCAACTCAACTTGCGGTCCATGAAGCTAACTCGACTCGAACCGACTGGTTCGCTCCCATAAAACTCTGACACTAGTCACGGGTTTTACAAAATTAACTACTTTAAAAAAAATTACTTAGCCCATGACTTTATACTTGGGCCTAACTATTAAATAAATGGAAAAATCAAATTATTATAATATTTTTAAAATTTTGATTGAAATTTACAATTCAAAATTCGTATTTCAAATTCTTTTAAAATAATTAGTGTTTTTTACCAGAAAAGAGAGAATATTTTTTAATATTACCGGGTAGTGGGAGAATTAAACATAATTACCAAAAAGAGAAAATTATTAATAATGGCAAGAATTCCCTCATAACTTTTTTTTTAATACCAAGGGCGGCTTGATTTGGTTGCTCGTGGCGGGTACGACTAGGTCTAAGCGGCTACTACCGACAGCCTAGCTAGCGGTGTAAATTGCACGATTCAGGCCACTTTCGAGTTAATTTGAGCTAGACCAATATTCAGAGTATGCGTATGATGCCTAGATAGCCGTATGAGCAAGTTATAGAGGTTGAATATGCCCGATATGTAAAGACCCGGAAAAAAAATTTCATTAGCTGGTTAAGAATGAATTACCCGGTTGAATTGAAAAGTAATTTCTAATCGGACGATTCTAGTTGAATCAGTCGAGTCGAACACATTAATTATCCATTTAACCATTTAAGTGAACCATACCATTTAAGAGGTTGAGTGAAAAGGTTAAGTGAACCGTGTTAATTACCCAATTACCCGGTTAAAGGAATTATGGTGAAAGGGTGCTTCCACAAACCCTAGCCGTCATTTATTCTTTGTAAAAGGATAAGGGGTCGTTGAACCTAGGAAATACCAATGGATGATGGGGTGTGAGAATTTAATGAAGGGGTCGTTGAACTTAGGAAATACAAATGGATGATGGGGTATGAGAATTGAATGGAGGGAATGGTTGAAGTGTATATATATGCAGGAGGAGGGAGTATTTCATCCCTCATCTCCGTCCCAGGCGACCTCCCCATTACTGTGTGAATATTTCATCCCTAATCTCCGTCCCAGGCGACCTCCCCATTACTGTATTAGGGTTCACAGGTCACAGTCAGACGTAATCACAAATCAGGTACGTATAATAGATAGAACATCATATTTTCCTTGTTGGTAGCCTAGGTCGGCCTGAGCCCAGATTTGACCACCATGCACCGAGTGCAACCAGGGTCAAAGAATTGACTCAGTCCGACACTGGGTTGTATTATGTACGTAAATTGTGTAATGCATCGACATTGTTTTGGAGTAGTGATAGCCGCCCCATAAAAAGGCTACGGCCGGGGTGAGTGAGGCACAGCGATTTCTCCATCGCACTGGAGTGAAGTGATAGCCTCCCCATAAAAAGGCTACGGCCGGGGTGTGTGAGGCACTGGCACTAGAGTTGGCAGTGAGAGCTTCCCCACAAACGGGGCGTAGCATTCACCTGAATGCAGTGATAGCCGCCCCATAAAAAAGCTACGGCTGGGGTGTGTGAGGCACTGGCACTAGAGTTGGCAGTGAGAGCTTCCCCACGAACGGGGCATAGCAATCACCTGAGTGCAGCGATAGCCGCCCCACAAAAAGGCTACGGCCGGGGTGTGCAAGGCATTGGCACTGGAGTGCAGTGATAGCCGCCCACAAAAAGGCTACGACCGGGGTGTGCAAGGCATTGACAGTAGAATTGGTAGTGAGAGCTTCCCCACAAATGGGGCATAGCAATCACCTAAGTGCAGTGATAGCTACCCCATAAAAAGGCTATGGCCAGGGTGTGCAAGGCATTGGCACTGGAGTGCAGTGATAGCCTCCCCATAAAAAGGCTACGGCCAGGGTGTGCGAGGCACTGGCACTGGAGTGCAGTGATAGCCGCCCCATAAAAAGGCTACGGCCGGGGTGTGTGAGGCACTGGCACTAGAATTGGTAGTGAGAGCTTCCCCACAAACGGGGCATAGCAATCACCTAAGTGCAGTGATAGCCACCCCACAAAAAGGCTACGGCCGGGGTGTGCAAGGCATTGGCACTGGAGTGCAGTGATAGCCTCCCTATAAAAAGGTTACGGCCGGGGTGTACGAGGCACTGGCACTAGAATTGGTAGTGAGAGCTTCCCCACAAACGGGGCATAGCAATCACCTGAGTGCAGTGATAGCTACCCCACAAAAAGGCTACGGCCGGGGTGTGCGGATCACAGCGGATACCTCCTCCGCATTGTTTTGGAGTATAGCGGAATCGCTCCACCGCATATTAAAATAAACATAAGGAAATAGTGGAATGTACTTGTTTGGTTTTATCTATTATACTACTTAGTGTTGTAATCACCAACGCGGAATTGCCTTCGGAGGTGTGCAGATACGAGATTAGGTGATTGACATCCAGAGTATGGAGCAAAAAAATAAATATGAGGACTCCTTTTTTTATTTAATTGAGAAATAAGTGTGGCTGCTGGGAAACAGTCCAAGACTGTGGGATCTTTATATATGTTATTATTTATAAAAAATGTTTGACATAATTACTTTACTTTTGAGTAACACCTAGCCAGTTAGGCCCACAATATCGTGAAAAATGGCGGCGGGTCGTTACACGATACATAGATAATAGCTTTAGTTATGCTACAGTAGAATATGAGTTATCAACATATACATGAGGTATATAGATTTTTACTTGTGTTAGCTCTAGAATTTAAAGCTAGATCTAGGCCATTGCAATGTTTAGTATCCTTTTGGGTTTCTCCAAGGTGCCACTTTTACATGCATCTCAGGGATTTTGGACTACAAGATTGCCCTCGTGGGTAAAGTTTGATTTGAGTTTAAGATCTTCATTAGATTGAATTCAAGGTTTTGAGGCTCATTTAGCTTTATGCCTCGATTTTTGTCCAGAGATCACTTGTAGGCCTTGAATCCGTTCCGACTTTTGTAGGTCTCAGTCAAAGCTTTCTAACCTGTAACACCCCAAATCCGGTTCATGCTCGGGAATCGAATCAGAATGTCACTGGTCCTAGTTGGCTAGGCAAACCCAAAACCAATTTGTGCGGATCTACTTTCAGTGTCTCAAGATGGAAGATGTCAATCGCTTTGCATGGACGAATGCACAAAAACCTTAATGTGCTACTACATGGATGATATGACAAGCAGTTTATATACCAAAATAACTACGATAAAATAGATAAAATTCATAAAATAAAATGAATAGAATCTCCCCTAAAAGTACAATTAAGGGCCACCCTATCAAATCAACATGTATAAACATATATAAATATATCATGCATTAACATTCATAGAAAATTCTAATCTGCTGCATAAGTTATTCTAAATCTTTGGTCTCAACCCATTTGTGCATTCTATTCACTTTTCGCATCCAATTCCGAGCCTTACTTGTTGTACATATTCAATATATAAACATATTTACTAAAACATATGTATTCGAATGTCATAATTAGAAATTCTGCTACTGAACCAAATAACATATCACATCATATTATCATACCTTGCATTACATCACATCATTCTCAATATAATGACAACATCAACAAAATATTAACATTCTATCATCTAACATGTGTGTGTGCAAGACATATCATTGCTCCTCCATCTAGAATGGCACATCCAACTCATGATCATCACCTACATATATTATAAAAATACGTCAGTAACAATTGTTACTAGTCCAAAATATAACAAATATTAAACTGGCTATGAGAGTTAACTCTCATATAAAAAACATTTGTATACTTCACAAGAACTTTCTAAAGGGCACCTACTGAAGAGCCACCAGGCTGCTGACTTGGTAGCATCCCGAACTGACTTCTCTGCTGATGCTAATGCCTCTCTCTGCATTTTCTCATTTTATTTTCTGGTCCCTCAGGACTATTAGTATATCCTAAGCCCTCTCCTTCCTCCATAATTCTCTTGGTCTTGAGCACGAAAGCCGAGTACTCTCAGGCAGTCGTCTTTAGTACCCTTTGAACTACAAGTTTGGACATGCATTATACTAAATTGTCCCTGTAAACCTCCACGTTTCTCCAGGTGTGAGGAACTCAAAATGGGAGTTGTCAGGATCTCTTGGGATTGGAACAACCTGCTCACTAATCCAGAGCCAGCTTTGACTAACACGTGCACCTGCTCATGGTACGTGCGAGTCGGTTTTCCCATCTCTCGTTTCACTGAAAACTTGATAAAACTATATATAGATTTGAGAAGAGATTTATACAATAGGCTTGAAGGCAACTTGTAGTGGAACTTATTTTCAAAAACATACTCGAGGGATCTCATCCTTGAGGGTTATTAATCTGAAAAATTGGTTGATTAAATGGCTTGGGTTAAGTGGGATCCGATAAAACGCTACTTAACTCGTCCTACAACTAATAAAATAATACACAATAAAATAGAGTGTAAAACAAGAAACGAGTCCTAAACAGACCTGGTAGAAGCTCCAATCGTGTTCGTGCACCTAGGCGGCAAGTTCTTACTTCGTACCTACACATCAAATCTAGAAGCTAACGCTTGCTAACTGAATGATGTATCAAACATCCTATAGTATACACACACCACATCATACATCAATCACACATAAGTTTTCCTATGCTACGTTGCATTAGATTACGATAACTACTTAGTTTATCTAATTTGTTCCTTAGCACTTGTTTTAATACACTTCAATCAAGCAAATTTCATATTTTTGTTTATAATAAAATAGCAAAATCGTCAATTCATTAATCCTATCATGTTATGCTAATAATTATCACCCTTAATAAATTAAGTTAGAGTTAATTATACCTCACGTTGTCAGTAGACTAGGATTTCGTCGAGTGGCTCAAGACTCAAATTTGGCACCCGTCGGCATCCGAAGTTTGATCGGGTTCAACTGGATGAGTTTGGTGGAAGATCCAGCCGGGATGGGAGGGACTGGGCTCAGCTCTAGTCAGGAAAGGTCGTGGGAGGTAGGGGTGGGCATCGGTCAGACAGACGTCGGACAAGTTATTGTCCGCATCCGTCCGAAATTTTGTCGGACAAAACATGTCCGACGGAGTTAATGTCTGACTCGTCCGTCGGGCCCGGACAACTTCCATGGACGGTCCAAAATTATATTCTAATTACTAACCCTAACCCTACTTACCAATAATCCGTCGTCGCCATCGCCGCCGCCTGCCTCCCTCGCCCTCCCTGGCAGTCCTCTGTCGCCACCCTCCTGCCACTCCCCTGCCCTCCCCGCCCTCCCCGCCCTCCCCCACCCTCCCGCCCTCCTCGCGGCCTTCTGTCGCCACCCCTCTGCCGTCCTCCCCGACCTCCGCCGCCCTCCCCACCCTCCCCACCCTCCGTCGCCCTTCACCGCCCTCCCCCTTCCTACTGTCGCCGCCCTCCCCGCCCTCCTCCGACCTCCGCCGTCCTTCCTGCCCTCCGCCGCCCTCCCCTTTCCTCCTGTCGGTGCCCTACCCTGCCCTTCGCCACCGCTTCGACTCCGCCGCCGCCTGCCTTCGCTGCCCTGCCTTTGCCATCACCTACCTCTGCCGGACCACCGGATCGCCGCTCTTTGGCGCCGTAGGTATAAGCTTTCACCACTATTTTCAATCAACACAATTAATACTTGATTATTTTGATGATGCCATGCTAATTATTTTATATTTTGAAAATATTTATAAGGTTAATAATTATTTATAATAGGATATAATGTGAAAAAAATTATACCGATGAAATTGTGTAGTGTTTGAATTATAAAAATTTGTGCAATTGTTTGGTGAAGGAAGCTTGCATCTTGGAGGGAATAGGTACTAAAAAAATCGATTGCTAAAGAAGGAGAATTTATGGATGGTTCATTATCAGAAAAGAAGAAAATGATATCCGATGTATGAGCCTAATTTAATAGAAAATATGAGAAGAATAGAACATTTATTATTTGTCATTACTGTGAAAAGAAATTTGAGGGAGCAGGAAGTTATGGAACTACTTATTTGTGGAGGCATGTTGAAGGAAAATGCCATAATTTCAAAATAAAGAGGACAAAAAACATAAGTGGTGATATTGCGTAATACATTTTCAAGATGAGAGTGAAATAAAGATGGAGAAAATAAAATAGAAGTATGGAAATTTGATCAAGGAAGGAGTAAATTAGAGTTGGCTAAAGCAATTATCTTACATGAGTATTCATTTTCAATTGTAGAATATGAAGGATTTAGAAGGTGGGTTAGTAACTTGCAATGACAATTTGTGATGGTTTCTAGGAGAACAATTACATGAGATTTTCTTCAAATTATGAAAATGAGAAAAAATTGTGTAACTTGCAACCACAAGTTTATTGTATATTATGTTTTGTAATTTTTATAAAATATAATATTAGCATTAAAAATGTTCAAGGCATTATTTTATTGATATAAAATATCGGACATTCAGTCAGACAAAAAAATGTCCAGGTTTGGTTTGTTTTAATTCAGTCAAATTCAGTCGGTCATATTTAGTCGGACATGCTTTGGACGTCGGTCGGACACGGACATTTAGAAGTCTGTGCCCACCCCTAGTGGGAGATTCGGCAACTGGATGGTGGCAGCGACGATAATCGGTGTCGAAATTGGGGTGGTGTCGAGGGTTTGGTATATAAAATATGTCAGGGGTTAAAATGAGTGGTTAGGGGGAGAAAACGAGTGGTTGGGGGAGAAGACAAGTTGTCGGATGAGAAGTCGAGTAGTCATCTGATAAATAGAACTTGACTCGACTCCGACTCGAATTAAAAATAATAACTAACTCGTAATAATTCCTAAAAAATCTAAAAAATAGGGGGAAATCCTATAAAATATAATGCACACCATAATATCACAATGACATAGTCTATAACTAATAACCTACCCAAACTGCCCGTAATGCATCCTAATGTGGTATTTAGCCTAAAAATGATTCTACGATCTAATACTAAAATAAAGAAAAATATGGGTGTACACTCATATATTCTAATAACCCATTCTAAAATTGTCATATTGACGTTATCATCGTATACTTGGGCACACATGACTCTCATGGTTCATAACAAATGATTGGCCTCGACTCGGTACGTATGTTTTGAAATTGACACTACTGAAAATAACGGTCGAACCAACTGGTTTAAACTATAAAACTCTGACTCGTGTCACGGGTTTTACACGACTGCATATATGTATTGTATATACCTAGGTGGACCCCACTAGGCTCAAAAGTTGTTGGGCATTCAGATCGCACCATGTGACAAGATCAGAGTTGTCCATGCTAGCCCTAGCCTTCACCCAGCTCAGAGATTTTCTCACAATTTCAAAGTTTTTCTACCCCTAGCATTGCTGCTACTTTGGATAGCCGCTAGCGAGTCTCTAGTTTGTCTCTGCCACCGGATTGGTACGATTGTGTCTTCCTTGCAGTCAGTTACAATCCCATATGAGTAACAAACACCGATGCTACCATAGTAGCCACAGATGATAGTGTTTTTTTCGTCAGTTTCCACTGCCCCAAACGCATTCCTCACTTGAAGACCAATATTTTGAGACAAGCCCCGCCGACTAACGCCACCGGAATCGTCGTTAGTGACTCCACCTATCTTGGGCGTTTTCGTCCATTTTTGGCCATTTTTGGCCAACCAACGGTCGTGCTCCTTAGGCAAACACCCTAGTTAACACCACCTCATTGTCCCCTGTCGATCCCCACCAGTGCCGACCCTTGGCTCTTAGCAATTGGAGTTTTCGGGCAACGGGCACTGCAAACCCGTTTGGTAACTGTCGTGCCCATTTGGCAACTATCATCCCATTTGCCCATGTCCGCATCCACCTACTTGCATCGTGTCACCTAGCCCACGTTCGTGACCGTGTCTACCCGGCCAACCTGGCCCACCATTCCACCTAACCTGAACCAAGTTAACTCGGCCCCACTTGGTCTAGTCAGCCCAGTTGACTTGGTCACCTTTTTCAGCCATTTTTTAAACAATTTTTATTTGTTTTTCGACTGTTTACATTAATTCAAAGCTCCTTAAGTTAGTTTAGATGCATATTCACATATTTTGACATATGTTGATGTTAGGATTATTTTTCTTTATTTATTTTATTCATTTATTCATTATCGTTTATTTCTTATTATTTAAATAATTGCCGTATGTGATGAATGCTTATATAATTATTTATTATTATTGCTGATATATTTAGTTATTAATATTAATATTATTCATATTTATCAAATTTTATTTATTTATTTATTTATTCACTTGCGCGTATGCTATTATTTATTGTATTTAATTATATATTCATGTATTTGATAGCTATACTATTATTATTCACGATTAATTTATATTAACTATTAATTAATTAATTTATTTATCAAATTATTGTTTATTTATTTATTATTTACTCGCATATGTGCTGGCATTACTCACGTTAAGGCATATATTTACTTAGTATTATTTATATTATTATTACTACTTACTCTTTATTACTTTTCTTGATGTTACTTGCTCACTATTATTTTTATTATTGTTCTTTTATTCATTTGTTTATTTCTTTGTACATGTCTCGATTTATGTGTCTGAGTGTTTAGTTGTTTATTCATTTGTTTTGCATTATTTGTGGTTGTTGTCATGTTATAGTTGATGTAGGCACACACTACGATCATGTATCATATCGAGTTATCAGTCTTTTACTTAGCATTGGATTTCAATTTAGGTTCCAGACTCCAAGTTCACTATAGATGTATCGATGTGCTTGGAGTTTAGACCACAAGTGAATTAGGACTCTTCATAGTTTTATTGCTCTAGTCTATCGTGGATTTGATTTTTAGATCGTAGGAAGTGTCAAATAGTTATTTTATTAGACCCCACTTAACACAGATCATTAGGATGTATTTTCTTTGTGATTAATAACCTTCGAGGATGAGATCTCACGTATTGTTTTTGAACTTAGCTCTACCTCATGTTGCCTTTGGGCCTACTTATACGATTCCATTCTTAGACCTATATATAGTTATTATCAAATTTTTAGTGAGCCGAAAGTTGGTATATTTGATCTTGTATATACCATGAGCAGGCGTATACACAGGT
>JAURVB010003622.1:0-17007 GCA_033002965.1 Piper betle
ATGGAAATTGTTCATAATTAAGACCGCTTTTGTAGCTATCTGTCAAATATTTAATTATTTTGTCTTTGTGACTTAAATTAAAAGATAGGCCTTCATCATTTTTTGTATAAAGTGTCTGTCAATATTTTAATTCAACCTAGTATTAGTTATATTTTTTAATTAAATTTATATTTAAGAAAGTGAGAGACAAAAGTATCATAGTCAAAATAGATGATGTATATTTACAAGTATAATCAATTTAAGTGTTCAAATTTTATTTTGTAACAAGAATTGAAAGATGATGAACTTGAAAATGAGACCGATAATAAGTTTTGAATAGAAAAATGACACTTATACTTAGTGGTACTTTACGTACATAATTTTATGTACTTTATGTATATAAAATATTTTAAAAATATTTTATGTGCATATTTTTGTATACTTTGTGTATACTAATTTATAATATACTTTATATGCATATTTTTTTGTACACTTTGTGCACATAATTTAAAAATATATTTATTATATATTAATTAATGTATATGAGTAATATTATGTGATGTTATTAATAATAAATTACTAATAATTCGATTATAGTATTGAGTCAAAAGAAAATATAATTAGGTTCTCCCGCGTAAAAAACAGAGTAAGACCTACATTTGTTTTCGTGAGCAGCGAAGAAAGATGTACAAACCGGCTCGCTCGTCAACGAGAACCACAGAAGACTCAAAGTGGGGAATGCCAATCGGCTTTTCCGATTTGCCGGATTCCCACGTTTGGTTATTATCTGAATTCTCCACAGCCAAGTAAGAACGAAACGGAAAATATTAAATCAGAGCAAAAAATCCAATCCCCAATCTTCTATGCCTTCTGGAAGCAAGCCAACGACCCACATCGAAAAACGAAGGAAACGAATTGTCGCAAACGTTAGGCAAGCTATTCAGATGTTTTTTCCGACTACTGATCTCATCAAAAGTTGATGTTCATCATATCATCATGACTGTGATGTTCTGTTCCCCAACAGGAGGAACAGAGCCAGACCAGAGCAGGCTTTGCTACTAGATTGATTACATATACCTTTTCTCTGCAGGCTTTGTCTTTTGCAATTGAAGAAACAGCGGGCTTGAAACATGGGTCTTGCGAGAACAAGGTGGCGGGTAGCTCTGTTGATTGAAATTCTACTGTTGTATTCGAGGTCATCAATGGCGGATCCAAGAACAGAGGTCGCAGGCCAGTTCTGCAAATCCAGTGAAGCTGTCTCCGGCTCCACACTAGCCATCTACGCCGTTTCCGCCTTGATTAACTTGAGTGCACGTGTTGAAGAGAACGGGTATGGAACTGTCATGGTGGGTGAAAGTCCTAACGCAGTGTACGGCCTAGTTCAGTGCTTCAAAGACCTGGGCGCGGTTGATTGCCGGCTTTGCTTCTCGGAGATCCAATCTCTTCTTCCCAAATGCTACCCGAAGACCGGTGGCACCATATTCCTGGATGGCTGCTTCGGCAGATACGAGAACTTCTCCTTCTTCGACCAGATTACAGATCCGGATGACACGACGGTTTGCTCCCCTACCAACAGGAGCTCAAAAGCTGCTCAGTTCGGGGAAGCTGTGAGAGATGCGGTCGGGAATGTGAGCTCGGAGGCTCAAAGGAATAATGGGTTTGCGGTGGGGAGTGCTCCCAGTTCTAGCTCTGGGTTGAACGTTTATGTTCTTGCCCAGTGTTGGGAGAGCTTGGACAGACAGCTCTGTAGTTCATGCCTCGACAGTGCTGCTTCTTCTATCATGTCTTGCGTACCAGGTTCTGAAGGGAGAGCTCTCAAGGCTGGGTGTTATATGAGGTATTCCACCAGGGTTTTCTGGAATTTGGATCAAACCAATCCTTCTTCTGGTGAGTTTTTTTGGTGTATTCATTCTGAAATTGCCCAATTCAAGCTCTTCAACCATGATATTGATTCATCAAAATGTTTTAGCTCAATCTTGCTTCGAACAATTGTTGTAGCTTACATCGGAAAGTGCTACAGTACTTCTCTGACTGGTCTTTCAGGTAAGAGCACGAACTTGGGAATCATTCTAGGGACAACCATTGGTGGAAGCTTTGTGGTTGTACTAGTATTAGGAATTATTCTGTGGAAGAGGAACTGGTTTGGAAAGATCACCAACAGAAGAACATCTTCGGGTACTAATTTAGCGAGGGAACTATCATATTCAATTAACTATTTCTCTTCTTTCCTTCTTCTTTGAGAATTTGTTAAAGCAATTTGTTGATGTTTACCAGAAGATCATGTATCTGTTGCAGATTTGTTCAAATCAGAGTTAGCTCTGGGGGCGTCTACCTCAGCCAACTCAACCATTCCATACAACCTGCTCAAGATGGTAACTAGGAACTTTGATTTGTCGAACAAAATTGGTGAAGGAAGCTATGGAACTGTTTACAAGGTCAGTAATATTGCTCTTGGAATGATTGAAATTTGTGTAAGCCATCAACTTAGAAATTGGCATCAAATTGTCTCCATTTCCAGGGGACTCTTTCTGATGGTAGAGAAGTTGCAATCAAACGATTGTTCTTAAACCCGATACAGTGGAGAGACCAGTTTGTGAACGAAGTAGATTTGATCAACCGTGTTCGTCACAAAAATCTTGTCAAATTGTTGGGTTGCAGTGTGGATGGACCTGAAAGCATGCTTGTCTATGAATATTTTGTCAACAGGAGTTTGGATCAATTCGTATTCGGTATCTTCATTTCTCATCTTTGACAGTTCATGTTATAATCAATCAATGATCTTAAATTGTTCTTATTTGAATCAAAGATTCTAGAAAAGCAAAGCTACTGGACTGGGAGAAGAGATTGAACATCCTTCAAGGAGTGGCCGAGGGACTTTTCTATCTCCATGAAGAATCTGAAATTCGGATAATTCACAGAGACATCAAGGCCAGTAACATCCTCCTAGATGAGAGGTTTAAACCCAAAATAACAGATTTTGGCCTTGCTAGAGCTTTTGGCCAGGATCTCACTCACCTCAGCACCGGAGTAGCCGGAACAGTGTAAGCATCATCTTCATCCACACCTTATTCCACCTAAACTAGATTAATGGCATGAACTTTAACTTTTTGATTGATTGTTTCAAAAATTATATCAATGTCAAAAACTTTTTTCTAAATACAATCATCGGAAGTTCAGAAACAATTTTTATCATAATAAGATGCTTGTATCAAACATGCTATGTGAACTAAAATTGTTCATGTCTGCAGAGGATATATGGCTCCGGAGTACATTGTCCATGGCCACCTAACAGAGAAAGTGGATGTTTATAGCTATGGCATACTTGTTCTTGAGGTACTCACTGGAAAAAGATGTACTTCTGGAACTGGAAATCAAACAGCACAAAACTTACTTGCAAAGGTACATCAAGTATTGCCTACTTTGATTCAATGTATTATCTATCATAATCATTCACCATTTCTTATTCTTCGTTAAATCTGTGTACCAGTTAGAAGTGTGTTTTCGGCAAGTCAAAAGAATTGTTGACAAAGCTAAGTAGTAGTTCTTGGTGCTTTGTTTTCACAGGTTTGGCGTCATTACAAGGCTAGCACAGGGGAGAAACTCATAGACAAAAGCTTCTATGAGGAGAAAGTGAAACATGAGATACTACAAGTGCTCCATGTAGGGTTGCTCTGCACACAAGCGATGGCCAGTTGCCGGCCAAAGATGGGGAAGGTGGTGGAGCTTCTGAGGAGCAACAAGGAAGAGGAAGTTGTCTTCCCATCAGAGCCACCATTTTTGGATATCATAGGGATGGAGGACCTTGTTGAAGATGATGTTTCACATTTGTTGTCCATCTCCCCTGGTCTCCATTCATCATCTTCTCAATTTGGTGGTAGATAATTTTGTTTTACATCATCTTTTTCATACAATTACATAGCTTGTATAACATCAATCAATCCATCATTCACCTTCTCATACATGTACCATTTCTTATTTTGATCACCTTTGAGGAGGATCTATCAAATCTAATTATCATTCAAGCATTATAAATGCCTTAGGCATGATAGCTCATTTTAATCTATGATAAGAATTGAAAGATAATGAACTTGAAAATAGAACCGATAATAAGTTTTAAATATTTTTTACAAACGACACTTATATTTAGTGGTACTTTGAGTACATAATTTTATGTACTTTGTGTATGCAAAATATTTTAAAATATATTTTATGTACATATTTTTGTATACTTTGTGTATACTAATTAATAATGTACTTTGTATATATTTTTTATACACTTTGTGTATATAAATAGACAATGTACTTTGTGTACATAATTTAGAAATGTATTTATTGTACATTATTTGATGTATACAAGTAATGTTATTTGGTGTTATTAATAATAAATTACTAATAAATTTGTTCTAGTAAAAAGTCTAAAGAAATTATACAATTTTCTGTATATGTTGCACAAAATGACTCATTAATTTATATTAAAAGTGAAACATAAATTGAGTGGGAGTTCTCGGTTGAAAAATTATTTCTTAATCTTACCTAGTACTTAATAGCTCAAATTCGAATTATACTTTGTGTTAAAGTCAACATAAATATTTGTGGTTTATACTTTATGTTAAAATTACTATGAGTACAAAAGGATTTTTATTTTGTGTTAAAATCTATTTGTATATTTTAATGCACCAATTTTTATTTTTAAAATTAAGGTGAATTAATGCAATAATATTAATCATTGATTTTGAGTATCCTGAAAATTGAATGATTTATGCATATTTTTTTGTCATTTGATAACATGCATAAATAAAACATTATTTAATTACTTATTGAAGATAAAAGAAAAGATATCATTAATATATAGGCATAAATATTTCCAAGTTTTTTATCCTTCATACACTTATATGTAGAAAACTGTACATATGTTGATTTGTAAATAAATTGCTCGTTTAAAGCTATTAGGCACAAATCCTAATAATGCAAATCACTTCATGGATGTAAATATAACTTATATGTTGAGTTATATTATTCATGATAAATACCTAATTTAGTGTTTTGTATTTAATGTAGACCCTAGTGCTCTACATGATAGTGCAGTATAAAATAATTTGGTTAAAATAATTTTATTCACTGTTAAGGAATTATTTCATTTTGAGAAGAGACAATCTTGTTCTTACTCTAAAGCAATAAATTTTAATCTCATATACCAAATAAATGATATCTTAAACAATATTACTTTTGAGAGTATTATTTTGATAAAATTTTATGCTATCATATAAAAGGTCTCATTTGTTGAGATATATAAATTAAAAAAAATGATATTTTGTGATAGTATTTGAGATATTGAAGTTAACATACATAATTGACAATGTGTTCGTCAAAGCTTGAAATGATTTTGCATAATATATGCTCACTAATACAAAGAGTCGTATGTCAAATGGGATGAATGACTTTCTCACTGAGCATTTGCCTCTAGTGCTTGTGTAGCATTGAGAAATTAGACGTCAGTACTTGAAGTCACGTATGTTGCCTCAATAAAAAATTGAAATGAGACCGTTTTCGAAAATGGTCAATGCAGTTTCCCATAGTTATAATCCCATATAACCAGACATGAGACTTAGAAAATTGCATACATTGTAATTATGCTAGTTGTCTCAAGTCAATTACCTAAGTGGTAATTGGACTTAAATCTATACGGTGTTAATAAAGGTTATACATTCTATGTGAGTTATTTTCTATGTGAATATTTATCTACTATAACATGTGATTCATACCACATGTGTTATTTCGACCAAGAGGATAGTGGGAGAATAATTTCTGCTTCTCCACTAAGTGAGATCCTCGAAGCAGAACTGTGCTTCTCAGTACCCTTAATTACTTTCAACTATATTTGAGATAACAAAATGATGTTTCTTTCTTTAGTTTGCTACCTACAACATGATAATCCGGTGATAAGGTGCATATTTAAGAAAGTTATCATTTTATATATCAAAGGTAATATAAGTGTAAAAGGAAGACTATTATAAACTGTATATAAGTCTAGACCATTATAAAGTCTTTGTGACTGAACAATGTAGATACAAGTAGTGAAATAAAATAAATTAAAGGACACGGGTTCTATAGAGGGAATTAAAAGTTATGAAACTAATTATTTATGGAAGAATATTGAAGAAAAATGTCTTAATTTCAAAATGAAGAAGACAAAAAGCATGAATAATTAATTTTTTTGTATTTTTTCATGTAGGTGAGTTATATTGGATGAAGAATTAACTATTAAAATATTTTATCTTTGAAGTATATGTAATATTAGAGTATATTTTGATGTCAATGATTATTTTAAAGTTTTTATACATTGATTATTTTTTGTTTGACTTTAAAAATTGAGAACATGCTAATTAAATTATAAGTGGTTTGATATAATTATTAATATGAAGGTATAGCTCTAAATTCTTAAATATAAGAATGACTTTTATCTCTTTTCTATGTATGTCATTTTTGTTATTTTAGATATTAAATATCAAATTTTATGTATAAACTTAATAAATTTTACTGTATATTATATTTTAAAATTTTCATAAATTATAATATTAGCTTTACAAATATTGAAGATATTATATTATTGATATAAAATATCGGACACTCGGTCGGTCGTTCGATCGGACAAAAAAATGTCCATGTTTGGTTTGTTTTAGTGGATTCGGTCGGTCAAATTTGGTCGGACATACTTCGGACTTCGGTCGGACGGACAAATTCGGACGTCCACGCCCACCCCTAGCTACACCAATAGATTCCAATCGATCCTTTCGAATGCCGTCTTGTCGAGGTCGAGCTCATCATGATCATCACAGCATTCATGAACAGCCACCTCGTTCTCGCTGAACTTGCCCACTATACTCAACCCAAAAACAAGCTCTGCCGCTAGGGATTCGCATAAGCTCATGTTCCCGCCCACAACCAAATTATTTGGGGAGCTTTTTGTCCCTCGGAGCTCGGCGCGAATGACCGCGAAAGCAGCCGAACGGATGATATTTCAGCAGAAGCATCGATGTTCGCCAGAAGGAAATAGGCTTTTGCAAGGTCGCATGGAACCACTCCCACAGACACAAAACTTCTCCCCTAACGTTTGAGCATTGGAGTGGAGGCCCATGAAATTAACCTCCCTTAGGCCTCTCTATAGCATACGAGACCGAAACTTCAAACAAGTGCCTTGCTGCCTTACCATCCCGATGCACATGCAGGCTAAGCTCGGAAGAAGGAATCTCGATTTCCTGGGTTGACGGCAAAACAATGCATATACCAGATCATAAGTCACATACCATGGATTGACATTAAAATGTGATTCAAGAAAGAAAATGGTACCTTTGCATCCAAGTAATGATAGATTCTTGAGCAGCAGCCAAGGATGACACAACTGCGTAGAGGTCGAACTGATCGTGAGTGGTACGAACAAAGAATTCTTTCATGAAAGGCAATCCATGGAGGCGTTGGATGGCACAACTTAAGTCCTCTACGCTTGAAAAAGTAAGTCTTTCACGCACTATTGCCGGCACCGTTTGCATGTTTCACAACAAGGCTGCTCTTGTCTATGTCGTAGACCTCTTCTGTGCATCCCCAAGCTATCAAAAAAGAAAACACTGTATAAACAAAATGGAAAAGATCATAATACAAGATCTTCATTTTGTTTAAAAAAAACAAGTAGATCATTAACGATATTAACAACAATTGAATCATCAAGTAGATGGAAAGGGAGAGATATATTCTACCTATCAATCTATATATATATATATATATATATATATATATATACATTACATGAGCCGGTGGACGCACGGGGTGATGTGGAAGGTGAAATGGAGGGACATCGAGAAGTTGGGTTTGCAGGAGAAGAATTGGAGATGAGGCTTGAATTAGGGAGTGGCCATGAAAAATTACTCCTCTTCCTTTTGTTCGGTTGGATGTAGATAAAGAAGAATAGGAAGAGGAAGACGCAACAAGGAGGGAGGATGCACGACGTATATCATGGTATACGTTTTTTATAACATTTTTTATAACTTTAGAATATAGTTCAATTTAATTTGATCCGATTAAACCAAATGTATTTTATACCACCTAAAAATCTGATACTATTGCAGTTACAATTATAATATATATATAAAACTATAGTCCCCACAACTCTCAAACAGGGCTTTAGGGAGAAAGAATATATTTTTTTCAAATTTGCTCCTCTTGTGGGTTTATGTTTCTCTCCTTCAAAATGGGTGTGATTCTTTAGAAAGAAATGAAGCGGATTGAAGGTTGATGATTTCTTATGTACTCCAACTCGTGAAAAGGGGTGCTCCTTGGTTGGCACAAGCGATAGTCCTCCATATCAAGCACATCCCTATTTCCCACAATACCCTTTGCCGCCAACACAACACTTCATGACCATAGGATATTAATTCCCAGAGGTATAAGAGAAGGAAATGCTATATATAATTATGACAAAATATAAGAAACCAATCTGGTGGTGCTAATATTTATAAGTGCCTCAATCATGGCCAATATAGCCATTATACAAGAACCTTTAACATCTGCTAGTTGCTTGACAGGTTAATGTATCCATGTAGAACAGAGAGGATGAAAATGCTCACTTTGCGGTCAGTGGTAAGCTGCACCTTCCAATCCTCGCAGTAATACCCAGATAAGAAATAAGAAAGAGCCCATTTCATTCATTTGTCTTATTGACCCATGAAAAAATGGAAAGCCCAGTTCCTATTTTTTCATCAAATCGAAGGAGAGCTCTTTGATTTCCACTTTCTTTGACAGTTTTCATTTTCCAAATTATGAATCAAAAAATGCCTGCAAGTTTGCGAAATGAAAAAGCCAAAAACAAACGCTAGAGCAGCACAGAAAATCAAGAGATATATAAGGGGCTTATAACATAAATCTTCAAACTACATAGTTAAAATATTGAATATAAAACACAAAGAATTGGTGAGACGAAAGATCATAAAAGAGTTTCATAATTGATAAATTATAAAGCCCAAATACATGTTTTTTATTCTAGATGAAGCCCAGTTTAAAATAAATAAAAGTCCAATTTCATATTATTTATATAGTTGTATGTGTGGGGGCAAACTCCTTCCATTAAAAGAAGCAATATCGTTACATTAAATTATCGACTTATATTGACACATACTTAGAATACTTGTACAAAGTTAACATAATTAGTTACATTCAAGGATTTGTGTGGTCAGCACCAAACAAATTTATAGTAGACAAAAACTTTCATTGTCAATCTTATCTTACTTAAAAACATGTATTATAATTTAATATATTTAATAAAATACTAGTACATATTTAAAAAATACCTTGCACATAAGGCATCTACTATGAGGTAATTGTTATTAGTTTATACTCCTATGTGCTCTCACTAGAGGTAAATAAGATTCATTTATATGCATAATATATTAAATCAATATAACTTGTTATATAAATTATATTGAACATAACCGTATATCATAAAGTTGATTTTTAAAAAATTATGTATTTATATTAAAGATTGTGTTTGGGACAAAAGAACCAACCACCAAGGGAACAAAATATGGGGTTTTTTATTAAATTTTTTATGCTCTTGTTAAGCCCCATTTGTTTTAAACTAATCCTGGCCCTATAATGGCACATGGTCCCACAACGAGTACACGTGTCTTTCTTTAATTGTCCTTGCAAATGTAGATTTGGTTGTTAGCCGGCCTGCCTGCCTGCCCGCCCATTCATAACAAGGCAGGCACAAGTCATTCACTCAATCAAGGGCCCACTTTTTCAAACACAGCATCTAGCATCCTTGTTGAAGGGCCCACTTTTTCCTCCCGGCCACTTATATTTCCCCTAATAATGCAACACATTTATGGAGTTTTTTTTGGTGTGTTTCCTAGCAGATAGTAGGGGTGAGCATGTAATTGGGTTTGATTTTAGATAAAATAAAATTAAAATTAAAATAAGTATTGATATTTTTTTTCGAATCCAAATTGATCCGAATTAATCAAAATAACTGAATTTTTTAAGCATATTAAAAAATACATGTTTTCCATTGATTATTATCATGAAATTATTTTATTTTTATGGTAAATTTTGATTGCAATATATATGTTGAGAACTACTTCTAAAGGTCTAATTTTAATTAAATATTTAAACAAACTTATTTTTTATGACTTATAATGTAATTTAATTATTCAATTACTAAACTCATATCAGGTCAAATCAATTCATTTTGGTTATAAAGCCCAACTGTCTAATGCATATTCTATAATTCTGTTCGCTCAGTTCAATCATATATTGGTATCGGAGATAGACAAACATTTCTCAAATTTGAGTTTTTTCCCCAAAGGGTGGTTTTTCAGTCTTGCAAAACATTCTTAAGGTCACAAAAAATTCAACAGCTAACACATTTTAGTAAACTATGTTGAAAAAAAACACATTTGAGTGAGTAAACTTGCCATTGTATTTGACCCTCAAGTTTTCAGAGCTCATAAATTGCAAATCTGCTAGAGGTCTTCCTAATCCATATTGAAAATCCCATGTTATTCAATAGAACAATTATTATTTTAAGTGGAAACCTCGTCCTTAGGACCCAAAATTGTCATTTTAGGGTTAAAATCAATTATAAGGAAACTTTTATATTTGAGGGCAGTTGTTGTAACACCCGATTTTGGTTTACCTAAGAACCGAATTAAAAATATTATGATCGAGTCAAGTCATGTTTAAAGTTATTAGTCGGATGACTTGATCAATGAAACAGATCGAAACAACCTTAATGGTTTTATGAGAATAGAAAACACTGTTAAATACACGTCAAAATACATAAAATATAACTAAAAGTAAGAAAGTAAATACCTGTGATAAGCTAAAGTATGTGCAATGTTTATATGTCCTCCTACCATAGTCGACTCAGAATTTACAAAACCTACATATATTATATGAAAAACGTCAGTAACGAGTGTTACTGGTCTGAAAAATAACTAGTACAAACTGGCAAATATGTATTCCATTACCTACAGAAACTTATGAAACTTTAAAATTGTCTGACACTAGGCGGCAAGCAAGCATACTTAAACAAGTGTCGACTCGCATGCACGGCTAATATGTATATTCATATCATACAACGCTTATGCCCTAACAACCTCCATATTACACCCGCCATGGTACTCAAGTGTAAAAGGAACAGTTAAGTTAATGCTACAAATTTCGAAAATGTGCTACGTTACACAACACCCTCATACACAACGCTACCTTAGGGTTTGAAGGAGTATTAGTACGGTTCATATATATCTCCATACTGCTTACTCTCTTATTCGTAAAATCCATTAAATTGTGCATACTTATATAATAGGTTTAGGGAATAGGCTTATATCATATATTTCTAGAGCTTCAGTTCGAAAACCAACAATGGATCTCATCCTTATAGTTTTATTAAATATGTGTAGAAAATACGGTTAAATGATCTGACATTGGAAGGATCCGATAAATTGCCACCAATGTCGTCCTATGTATAAAACACGATTAAACTCACCACGCAAGAAGTCAAGCATAGATGATGCAAAGGGAGAGTCCTACGGACCTGTGGTCCAAGCTCCAAGCGCACCGACACATCTACGGCGAGCTCAAACTTTGTAACTTACATCGAAACCCACTGCTACATAAAATGACAATGTCTCTATATGATGCATGATCATGGTGTGTGCTCATAACATCAATACATCCTAATAAAGAAAACAATGTTAACAAAACTATAACTAAACATATGACACACAAATTGAGATATAATAATAATAAATAAATAAATAAACAAAGAAATGCACTCATAGATAATTAGAAAAATAATAAATACATGAACATAAATAATAATCTAATTATTAAATAATAATATAATTATGCTATATAAATATACAGCTAAGCACGAGTAAATATCACATATACTCGTGTTTACTCGTGCTAGTAAATATGTAAATAAATAAATGAATGCATAATTATTCTTTAAATAAAAAAATCAACAATTAGTTAATCTTAATTTATCATGATTATTATTAAAATCATAGTTATCTAATATGGAATATGTAATTAAATACAATTAAATAATAACATATATGTAATGAACAAATAAATACATAAATATATACAATTTAGTAAACATAATAAGACTAATATTCATAAGTACGTATAATATTATTAATAACAAATAATCATGTAAACATTCATGATATACGATAAATATATAAATAAAAATAAATAAATAATAATGAATAAATAAATAAATAAACTCATAATATCAAAATATACTAAATAATATGAATATGCATCTAAACTAATATAAGAGTTCTCAAATTATCGAAAACGGTGTAAGAGCGGATGAAAATAATCTAAAAATGAGCTGAACTAGAATGAGCTGAGCTAAACCAAATCAAACTGGATGGGCCGAACCAACCCGGTGTGGGTTAACTCAAAAAGGGGGTTGATTGGGCGGCATGAATTGGACTAGCGGACTCGAACATGGGCTGGCCGGCTAGTGACAAGATCATGCAGGTGGACGTGGATGCAGGCAGGCGGACGCGAACGCAAAAGAGGATGGGTGAACGCAATCTGGGTAAACGGGCCTGACAAGCAGGGCGGCGCGGTTGGGGTCACCGTTGGTTGAGATCGACAGAGGGGAGGATGGGGAACGTGATGGTGGTGGCAATCGGCAGAGTCCGAACGATGGCTAGTCGAAAAATGGCCTAAAAGTGGCAGTATCGCTGTCGTGTGTGGTGATTGCGACAGCGGCGGTGGTCGTAGGTGGTCTCAAAATGGAGATCTTGGCAAGGGGAAGCGGTTGGGGTGGTCGGCTTCACCGGAGGACACTCGTTGGCACCAGAAAATAGCCCGAATGGGAGGCAACGGCAGAATTTGATTGGAAAAATTCTGTTGCCGGTGGCGACTATGGTGGCACCGGTGGCGATGGTAGGCATGTACAGATAGCCAACTGCGAGGTGGTCACAGCTGTATCGATCCGGTGGCCGGAGAAGGGTCGGGGTCTCGCCGGCAGCGAGCCAAATTCGATGGCAACGCTATGGGTGAATAACGCTGAAAATGAGAGAAAAACAACTGAAATAGATGAGTGAAGATAAGGTTGAGTGGATAGCTTAGATCATGCCATGTGACACAATCCAGACGTCCGACAACTTGTGGCCTAATGGGGCCCACATATAGGTATATGCACTATTTATATGGACAAAAAGTTTGGATCGAGACTCTTTAAAGTCGAAACTGACTTGAGGCCTAAAAGTGACTTTATAAGCAGAAATCAAGCCTACAAGGTTAAATGAGTCTTAAAACTCTAAACTTAATTGGGGAAAATCTACGATTAAATCAAGTTGGGCCCACAAGGGCACAATTTGGTGGTTTAAAATTCCTATGATACATTGATAACTCTAAAAAGAGTTATTATTCTTAGTATTTTATATTAATTTTTTGTCATGTTTCAAGTCGTTTATATATCAATTTTATTAGTTTAAGAGTTTATTAAATATTATTAATAAAACAAGAAATCATTGTGATTTTGGTGTAAAAAGTGCTAATTAATGTTGTTCTAGCATGATATACAAGTTTGAAGTCAATCCGATATGAATTTGGGGCGAAATCGGGGAAAAAAGTGTAACCTAGGACTGTAGCGAGTTTGACCAGGAACTGTACCGAGTTTAACTTGGAGTTGTTCTTGAGCACTGGTACTGTAGCAAAGAAGAATTAATAGCTCGGGAGTAGAGCGCCTGAACGCCTGGATTTTGAGCACTCGAACGCTGGCGACAAAAACCTTAATTTTTCTTATATTTCTGGAGATCTTGGTGGACTCCACTTGAAATATTTGGGTGGATCCTTTATAAACTTAATTAGGGTTTTAAAAGAGGGAACAACATTAGACAGTTAAGAGATGGCATGAAAGAGAGAGAAAGAAGACGAAAAAGTTGGATCAGAAGAAGAAGACGCTTTCACCATAAGAGTTTTTCTTTATTTTGATTTAGTTTCTTTGTAATTAAATGATGTTTTTCATATCACATATAAATTCTCGAGTTTAATTGAATACTTTATGGAGTAATTATTTTCTAAGATTTTCAATAACACTTAGTGCATAGATTAATAAAAGTTATTAATTTTTATCTATGTGATTGTGATGTTGGATTATCTAGTTTATTCTGTTCATTAATGCTATCATTAGCCTGATCACCTATTGATTGATCTAGAGATTTGTTCTTGTCTAGAGATAGAAAGATTAAATTTGTCAATGAATGAAATAACTTTTGTTTATCTAGTTTAGGTGATTCACATATGAGATAGAGATATACTCATATGCCTTGGGTAATTGTTAAGGGCAGAACTTAAAGCATCATTCGCATACACAAATTTCATAGAGATATAGGAATTGGGTGCAAGTGATAAGTTTATGGTGAATCTAAGAAATGTCACAAATAATTAGTTCCTGTGGTTAATAATCCAAGTGTGCAATTCGTAGGTATAAGTTATAGCTTTGATCATATAGAGCATTGGTAAAATTGAAAATCCTAGGTTTGTCATCTTGAAGTTAATAGTTGATTTAAATATTGCATTTTAGATTAGTTAGTCTTAATCTATAATTTAATCACTCTTTTAATTCATTTCTATTTAAGTACAATTAATTAAATTAGTTTTGGTAACTGAAAATTTCTAGTAATAATTCCTCGTGGGACGATACTTTCTTATCACTTTTATTACTTGATTTAGCACGTGTACTTGCGTTATAATTTCCACATCATACATGCAAATGAGATACCCTGAAAATACCAAATAGATACTAAACACTGCAACGACCTAGATATAAGCCTAAAACCTTAGCTAGCTCATAAAAACCATATGTATACTTCGAGTATACACTGATAACTCACACTATGCTCTAGCCTAAGTCAAGCTATCATCTACATGTCGGTATATTTAGCCACCATAGCATGCTTATATGGCCATCTGGGCCCCATACTGGCTAAAGCTTGTTCGAACCGACTCGAGATTGACCCAAATTGTACAAACTATAAACGGGTAAAACCCTAAACCGAAGCTGGGTTTTACAATAGCCAGCCATAGAACGTGAGCATTTTTAGCTCATGGCTAATCCAGGTCATCTGATTACAAAGACGACCCATGTTATGTGGGGGTTGAGTGTATCTTGTTATTTTATTTTTCGTTTTTGGGAGCAATTTTGAGGTGGAACGCTGGATCTTATCGGTTTGGTTTTGAATTGCAGTGAACTGGATCAGTTGGAGGAGCTGGCCTTGTTGAGTGGAGGTTTCGGATCCGGAGGTGTGGGTTGTTTTGCAATTGGTGAGTAATTTGGATATCTGGACTATTTTGTTTGGTGAGGACGGGAAAAATGAAGTTTAGCATTTGTTGATGGAGTGCAAGGTGGTGTCGTAGGTAAGACAGACTGGATCGATGGTATCGATTGCTTTATCTTAGTCTGCTTAGGAACTTCAAAATGGAGTTGCTAAATTTGATTTTGTTTCTTTTTACTTTAGTCTGAGTTGCACTCGTTTATTTTCTCTGCATTGATCATTGGGTTCTAGACTGCATTTGCTGATTGCATCGTCTGCGCGGATGGATTGTTCGATCTGTACCATTTATTGGCAGCATATACTAATCTGACTGTGGATTAGTCGCTGCGAGTAGCTGTATTTAACGTTATTAATGTTTAGTCCTATAACTCCCCAAAAAAATACTGATTCGAGTGAGTTTTGTAAATTCACTGCAGACTGATTTGGCAATGCGGTGCACTTCTGGTTTTGTCTGAAAATTATTGAACTTTTGTTCCTGTTTAGGGTTTGGTTGTCCTAAAATTATATGAATGAAATGTATAATTCGGAGGACAACAATTTTCTCGAGTTTGGATGTCCGATAATTTAGTCAGAAAAAATTTTATTTTCTTTTAAAGTAAGTCTAAGTAAAAATTTTACAAAATAATATTTTTTTGTGAAAAATATAAATTATTGGAGGAAATTTTGGAAGGTACACATGATTTTTTTCATCTTATTTTCCTGTTATTTGTATATTTATGAAAATTTTTAAAAATTTTCTAGTGATTTCTTTTTCTTGTAATTTTATTTTTTATAATTTTTTTTATTCATATAATTTTCATGCCAACCAAATCCAAATGGATCCTTAGGAAATAGTGTCAAAGGCTTTGAGATTATTTCCCTGTTAGTCATTCATAATTGTGTTTCTCTAGGAAGTGTTGCAAGTATATTGTGTATGGATTTGATTCTAATGCATCGGGATTAAGGTAATGGAGAATAAATTCCATTCTTTGTACGATTGGGGGATTCAATTCTCAAAGGTTTATTTGTTATCTTAATTTTGTCATAAAATCCAATTTCATAAAAAATAAATATTTAAATTTTAACGTAAGTATTTACTTACCAAAATATTAAAAAAAATGTTAAAATTATAAATCAATTAAAAATCTTTGATAAGAATTATAAATAGCTACAAGGACTCACAACCTTTACTTACTGTAAGAACCAATCAGCATTGAGATGTGTATAAATGATGTCGCCTATTAAGTGTTGGATTTTTAAAATTATCATTGAAGATGTTTAATGAGTGCCCAAATATTATTTGCTAATTGGGAATTACAATTTATAAAGTTGTAAGACATTCTATTAGATTATCAACCTTTTGATACAGTTAAGGTAAATTTTTTATAATTATAATAGAAATAAGAACTACTTTGAAATTATTATCCTAAAATTATCCAAATCTCAAGAGGGATTAAAATGGTATTCTCTTTTTTAAAAAAAAAGGCAGCAGCGAGCATGTGGCCACATAGCATAAGGGAAGCAACAAGATGAAGGCAACATTAGGGGTCATGTCTAAACGAAGGGGTAGGGGAGAACGGAGGGGAAGAAGAGGACAAGGGGAGGGTGCATGTGGAGGCGTCAGAGTCTGTCTTGAATCATTTGGTGGGCTCGCATCTCGGGGCAAATGCTTTAAGTAAAGAGGCTACAATCG
>JAURVB010003623.1:0-16474 GCA_033002965.1 Piper betle
TAGATGCCAAAGTGTTACACAAAAAAGCAGTAATTATATGTACAAATTGTGGTTCACAAAGAATCATCATGACTCTTCACAAAATTAGTAAAGTAAAGAGCTCATGATTGAGCTGCGTCATTCATACCAAAATGATCCTTTAATAATACCTCGGTTTCACATTTAATATTTATCGAAGCAATATTTAATATATCGGTTAGGGTGTGGTCATTGATTTTTAATTTAAATTAATTATTTTATAAAGATAATTTAATTTTATCAATTTGTACTTAAGTCTGGTCGTTACAAGTCCAGTCGGTAAGGCGATGGAGGCACAATGTGCTGTTGTTGGTGGGTGTGGTAGTGTACTTCTTGGCACTATAAGAGAAGGCCCGTCACTGCAGCATGTTGTTGTCGTTGGTGGTGGACTTTTTAGCCTTGTGATATGTTCTTAAATGGGTAGTAGATATGTTCGTTGACAGATTGAGTGAATTGTAACAGTAGCAAGGCGGATATTAGCAAGGGTCGAGGATGACTTGGGGGTGACGACTTGAGTGCTGATAAGTTTATTACTCGATTATTGATTTGAGCACACCATATCATTTATCATTTAGATTGAGTTGTCGGGTTATTGAGTTGGACATCGATTATAGGTAATAGAGCTTGAGCTTGCCGCTAGATTTTTTGCTCGGAGCTTCATAGGTCCATAAGAACTCGTTTTTGTTTTATCACTTTACTCTATCTCTTATTGACATTAAAAGACGAGTTTGTTTATGGTAGGTTTTTTGAAAACCCACTTAATTCAGTCTTCTTGATTTTTGCAAATAATAACTCTCAATGATGATATTTATTTGAGTTATTTTCGACAAGTAACCAAATTAATTATAAATTGCAAAATAAGTCTCTAAGTGAACATGCAGACAAATCAAGTCTAAATTAATTAAAAAACTCAAGCTTTGGTGAGTAAATCAAACCAAGAAAGAGTCTCAAATGATTTAAAAAATTCTCACTTAATATGCTCAAACAATCAAATCAAATACAAAAATAATGAGTGGAATAACCAAATGTAAAACATGTAGTAAGTAGACAAGAAAAGATATAACCAAAAGTAAAACAAGTAGTAAGTAGACAAGAAAAGATACAGTGAAAATGATATATAGGAGACATAAGAATTCTTATAGAGGCTTGGAACTCCTTTTTCCCTCTCCTATCTAGGGATGGGATCAAATCAGATATGGTCTCAAACCCATACATGACTCAAATCCAAAGATTACATTAATTTTATTTACCATATTCGTATTTGATCTCGAATGCATATAACCCATATTCGACCCAATTTGACCTGATTGATTAAAATAATATAATAATATAAATTTTAATATAAAAATAGATAAAAATAAAAAATATTATTTTAAAATATTTTAAAATATAATTTTATAAAATATTACATATTTAGAGCAAATATAGGTCGGGTCACCCCAAATACATATCCGATTTGAATATTTTTGGATATATTATATATCTAAAAAATTTAAATCCAAATCCAATCCAAAACTGTTTCGGATTAGATATAAACGAGTCAGATTCGGATCAAATTCACAGATATTGGATATTCAAACCCATCCCTACATCTATTTCTTCCATATCCTATGAAAAGGTAGGTCATTGCTTGCTTCACTATAACATAACTTGTACATATTACAAGCCAACAAACCTACTTTCCCCAACTCCCACCCATAACTAAGGAAGCTTGCACATACCTCTAACACCCTAGACGCTTTTAACCATCGAAGCAAAACCTACTCCTCTTCTAAGCTCTTCTAAAAGCCAAGGTGCCTACTTTTACAAGTTCAGAGCCAAGGAATATATTCTTTCATAAGCTCTCTTAAGAGCCAAGGAGCTTACACTTCATAAGCTCTCCTAAGAGCTAAGGAGCAATCTGCCTCCACATCGTGAAGGTAAACATGTTAGCATCTTTCCAACCTAAATTAAGGCTTAAATGCTCTTGCATTCCTAACACATTAGGAGTTTGAAACAAGTAGCTCAAAACAAGAGCAATAACCTCCTCAAGGCTTTATCACACTTGCCTTAAGTTAATAACACAATCTTAGATATGAAAGTGAAAGTACGATGTAAAACCTCAGCTTTGGATTAGCGTTTTACTCGCTTGTAGCTTTGCCCGGTTCGGACTAGTCTTGAGTCAATTCGTGTGAATTTGAGCCAGACCAGTTTTCAGACCATGAGTATGAGGTCAGATGGCTGCATGAACATGTTATGGAGGCTGAGTATACCTGACATGTAAATGATAGCTTTACTTATGATACAACAGAGCATGAGTTGTTAGTGTATACACGAGGTATACAATTTTTTTATGTGTTAGGCAAGGTTTTAGGCTTAGATATAGGCCATTGCAGCATTTAGTATCTATTTGGCATTTTCAAGATATCTCATTTATATAAATCTTAGGGATTTTGGATTACCGAATTACCCCCCTGTGGGACTAGCTTGATTTGAGTCACAGATTTTCACCCGATTGAGTTTATGGTTTCAGGCCCATTTAACCTTTTTACCTCCATTCTCACCTTTAGAGTCACTTTTAGGACTAAAGTTAGTTTTGACTTTAGACGATCTTGATCCAAACTTTTTGTCCATATATATTGGATATACCCATACATGATTGTGAGAGGTATAGGTTGATAGCTGGCCATGAAGTGGTTATGGTGGTGTCAGTCCGGTAGCCGGGGGAGAGCTGGAGACTCGCTGGTGGCGAGCCAAAGTGGCAGTGGCCCTAGGGATGGGAAACTCCAAAAATATGAGAAAAATCGTTGAAAGTCGATGGGTGAAAGCTAAGGCTAATGTGGATAGCTCTGATTTTGTCACGTGACACGATCTGAACATCTGATAAATAGTGGCCTAGTGGGGCCCACCTATGAGTATATGCAATATATATATATATACACACACACATACATACATACATAGACTGAAAGCTTGGATCGAGACCGTTTAAAGTCATAAATGACCCTAGTCCTAAAAGTAACTCCATAGACGAGAATTGAGGCATCATAAAATTAATAAGGTGAAAATCTACAACTCAGTCAAGTTGGGTCTACTTGGGCAATTTGATGATTCAAAATCCCTATGATGCATGTAAATGAGATACCTTGAAAATCTCAAACGGATACTAAACGCTACAACAGTTTGGATCTATACCTAAAACCATGGGTCCTCGTGTATACACTGATAATTCATGCTCTACTGTAGTATAACTGAAGCTATCATTTACATGTCGGGCATACTCATCCACCATAACATGCTCACATGGCCATATAGGCCCCATACTCATGGTCTAAAAACTAGTATGACTCGAGTTCGCTCAAACCAACTTGAAACTGTCCCGAACTAGGAAAAACTACAAAGGGTAAAACCTTAACCCAAAGTTGGAGTTTTACAAATGCCATGCATCTACTATTATCTCATAACATAAAATTAAATGGTGAATGGTCCTATCTTTCTATACGATCATATAGTTTAGATAAGCTCAACCCATATAGACAAAATAATCTAAATATGTATACCAAAACACGGACAGAAAGGGGCAGAGATAGACACATTTGCATAGATCAGATGAGAAGATGATGAAGGGACTATGTGGGAGAGAGCTAACTAAATTAAAAAATCAAAGGGTTAGATCCGCACAGACTTGGACCATTTAAAAGACCACAAGAATGGACACTAAATAGAAATAATTTAAGCACAATAAAGATAAACACACTTCATCACAAATAGATGATGATTAAGACATTCAAAATAATAAGTGAGGGAGGCAATTTAGTATAAATTTAAATTTGCAAAGATGCTTGCTTTTGAAATTATTCAAACCATGCAAGTCTTTATGTAACCTTGACCGTATTCACATACTTCTTTGAAGCAAGCAAGTTAAATGCAAGAGAACTAAGTGAAGTATGCAAAAAATGAAAACAAATAAGAACATTCACACAAAAAAGGAAGGGAGAAGAGAGAAAGACACAAGACTTCTTTAAGAGGTTCAGAACTTATACTCCTCTCTTCTATCCCACAAATTATTTTGCTTTGGTGGGTCTTCTTAGTTTTACTATGATAACCAATTTGCACACTTACAAGCAACCACAAGCTTTCCTTCACAAGCAGTAAGTGCCAAGGAATCTTGCAACTGGTAAGTCTTCTTTCTCAAGTACCCACCAAGTGTCAAAGAGTCTTGCAAATAACTCTTAACACCCTAAGAGTAATATCACTTAAATTTAAGCCTTTCTTTACTAAACCCACATCTTGAGCCAAAGGAGTTTTCCTAGCACATTCTTTTCGTAAGCCAAGTGCTCATGCACACTTCCAACACTTAAGAGGTTTGCAATTGAAGCTCACACACTTGAGTCTAGCCTCACACACAACACTCTCTTGAGATTTACATAATGAAAGCTAAAGGATTACAAGTAAGATGGTATAGCCAATCCTAAATATAAAGCTTGAGCATCCAAGAGATACAAGAGAATTCTAGGGGTCCATGGGTGTCATTAGTGTCTCAAACGCATCTCCCAAGGCCTTATTTATAGCCTTAAAGGTCCGTTCTCAAAATAGTAGTTGTTAGGCTTTGAATCCTCCAAATTTGCTTTTTTTAGTTTAGGCAACTTTTTAAACAGTCAACTGCTAAACGACCTATGGATGCCCTTGTTGATCGTACCACTATATTCTTAGTTTCTTTTGCTCTTAGTTGCTTTTGCCAAGTAGTTTGGTCATCCTTCAGTTGCCAACGTTCTGCCAAGTGTCCGCTAATGCTTCTCACAAGTTTCACTTAAACTTATGTCTCTTGCTGATGTAAGTTTCAGCTGCCGAAGGTCTATTGAAATCTTCATTATAAACAAATCAACCTTTGCACTTGTAAGTTCGGCTGGCCTAAGTCCTACTGAAGTTTTCCATATAAGCCCTATATTTTAATTTCCTATCTTTTGGCTACTAAAAACGAAGCCAAAGTATTTCCTGAACTTTTCTTTGCAAGCTTTAATATTAAACCACTTTACTTTCAGCTGCCAAACTTCCTAGACTTCTTCTCCAACCTTCAAGTCTTTATGAATAGAAATAAGTGTACATAGATTCCTAGGAGGTGCTTAGAGAGTTTGCATTGTTGTCTCATCAAAACAAAGTTTAACAGATTAAAGGCAAACAAACAGATAGATAAGACCACCTTACCAATATACAATCTTAGTGGGGATCATAGCTAACAAGGTGTGCTTATTATTCAAGGTGGGGGTTCACAACCAATAGGAGGAGTTCCCTACTCAGAGTTAGTCTCTCAACCTACACGGCGAGTTTCATACATGAAGTTGTGATCAAACGACCCAATGGCTAATGCACAGATCATATTTGAACCTTATAATTATTGTTGATTGCAAGAAAAGAACAATTACTTAGATCAACTCAAATAGAATGAACCAGTAAAATAGTTTGGCTAGGGTTTTACATTTGCCACTTGCAGATCCACATTTGGCCACCAATTGATTTGCCAATTGACTGAAGTGTTGCTAAGCAATTGCCAAACTACTCCAAATTGGTTAAACTGTTTGACCAAATACCAATTGATTTGCCGATCGTCAGCTAAACTCCATGCTTGCATGTTTCCATATGTCCTTTCATCTTGAAAAGTATACAAGTAGGTTTTTAATCTTGTCTTAGAGAGTTTAATGAGTTGAATTATCCAAATCTTAGGCTCAACACGGTCTTGTCCACTTGGTCAATAAAATTAGGGTTAAGTTGAATTAGGTTTGAGAATTACAATAAGATTCATTTGAACTCTTTTAAAATTTTACACAAGCATTATAACATCTCTATTTAAAATAAGCATCAATTATCACATACATGATACTCCAACGTTAATCAAAATAATTGGTAAAAGGAGTTAAATCATATAATCATCAAGGATATCATTCTAAAAATACATTTAACAATCATCAACAGATCCAAAGAAAATCTATGCGCTTGACATGCAAATGATGAGAAGTTTAAGAGAAGAGAAAAGGTTTCTTTTCTTTCCTCGTGAGAACCTTGCTTCTAGTGACAAATTTAGTCCAAACCAAGCTTGAATAGGTTGATTGGGAGCAAAAGGATGGTAGTTGATCATAGGTTAAAATTCCAAAAAATTTTGAGTAAGTGGCAAAGTGCTAGCCCGGGCAGGTTCACCAAAGATGGATCACTTCATCATAGCCAGTTGCAACATAGTTTAGAAACTTAGGACTCGAATTCGACTCGATAGGCTTCAAAGTGGAGTCGACTCCATTGACTCAGAGTCATATCAGTTAGTTTTTCAATCTAACAAGCAAAACGATATATCAAATTAGTAAATATTGCTCTTTTGAATGCTTACAATTAATAAATGTATGCTTTATGTTACTTTAAAATATTGATTTAACTAAATTACAAAGAAATTAATATGTTTTCAAAAAAATTTTACTTGACTTGGGAAGATTTAGGGAGACTTGGAGAATCGATCATGAATCTGTCAAAGGGTAGTCATTTATAAAGTTTTACTTGAAAAGCTAACGAGTAGAGTCAATTTGAGGAGTTTTGGGAGTTAAAAAGGAGATTTTAAACTCTGGGCTGCAATGATGGGCAAGGTTGGGCCATAGTGTGTTATCGATGGGGCCGAGCCAAGAGATTAATGTGTAGAACTAAGAGGTTAAGCGTAAAAGTCTGACTCTTCAAAAGTGATTAATTAAGTTGAACATTCTAAACATATACTTACTAATATATTGAATCTTATATGATAGGTATTAGATATGAGAGAAACTTAACTTTTCGGGGGATATTTACATTCCACCCACCTCAAGGAAAGTCCATTCTTGGAATTCTTTTCTCTTGACATACTACCATCCATCCAGCGCAACCTCAGATTTACTCCAATACCATATTTAAGGTTGGGTACATGTAACAACTTGACTAAATTAGTGCAAACTGATGAACTTAGTCATCTATTTAAAATTGATTAATCAAATTAAATATCTTGACCACATTCTCACTAATATATTAAATCTTACTCTGATATATATTAGATATAAGACTAATATAACTTTTCAGAAAATGTTACACTAAGGATGAGCCTAATTCGGATCACCACAAGGGATCGGTGCAAGTAGCTCAAATTAGTGTAAACTGATGAATTTAGTTATTTTTTTAAAGTAATTAATCAAGTTGAATACCTTGAACACATTCTCACAAATACCCTATATGTAATGGATATAAGATTAACTTATTTTTTGGGAGATATTACACGAATCAGGAGCCCAATTGAGATCGCCACAAGGGATAGGTGCAAGAAGCCCACAACAGTAATTTTTTCAATGTCCAGACACCTTGGTACCCATCATGTGCGTTGTGGCGCTGATCTGTTCTCTCTTTTGACGCCCTGACACTCAAATCAGCCCTTCAGCGTTCTCAGGCATTTTAACTTTCCAAGTGCGCATCATTGAGGTGCTCAATCCGGCTTGACATTTTCTCTTTTGTTTTCTTTCTTTAATTAACTGGTTCTTTTCTTCTTCCATGCATTTTCTTGACGTGTATAATTAGCATTATAAGGTCAATAAATAATTATAAACCCAAAATAATTCAATTGACAATGATTTTCTACATTTTGTTTCCCTAAGTAACTCATTTTTCCTAGTATAATAATTATCAATTAAAAACAAAATAATATTTCGCTCAAATCTAGACAAAACTAATAATAAAAATATGATATCATAACTTTTATTATACAATTATCAATTAACATTCACTAATCCTATCACTCGCTCATCTAATCCATTTATGCACAATGTGGATAACCCTCATAATATAATTATCAGTCAAACCGATCAACCAACATGCTATTAATATTTGTAATTATAAATATTAATGATATATAGCCCATTATTACATTCAGAATACTAAAGGAATATCGAGATACCAAACAAAGGTAATTGTTTGTTTTTTCGTAGGTAATGAAGGGTCTCAAACCATCTCTATAATTAGAAACTCATTTGCCTTATTTTAAGAACAAGAGAAGGTAGAATCTGAGAGAAGAAGAGAAAAATTGAAAAGGGATATAGAGATAAGAAGATGGATTAATATTGTTCGGCAATTTAATTTTATACAGAGTATTTAGAGAGAAAAATCTAAATTTTATAATTTTATATAGATTATTCATGAGTTTTGTAAGCTCAATAATATAGGTTGGGTGCGAGAGAAATCTTGTAAACTTAATAATATATGTTGTGTGTTGGGTGCGGGAGAAATCTTGTAAGCTTAATAATATATGTTGGGTGAGTAATATTGTTATACATCTCTATATGTTTAACGACTGCACATCTTATAGGTTAGGTGAGTAATCTTTTTGTACATTTGACAGTTGTACACATCTCATAGGTTGGATCAGTAATCTTTTTATACATTTGATGGCTGCACATCTTTATATGTTTGACGGTTGGCAACTATATATCTTTATATGTTTGACGGCTGTAATTTTTAGTTGAAGTAATAAATTATTCGTTGATGCCCTGTGGTTTTTAACCATGATTTTTCACGTTAAACCTATGTTATTTTAGTTTTGTTTTATTTTTTTACTTTTGTTTTATTTTATTTCTAAGGCATTATTTTTCTATATCTTGTGGTTTTTATCGTTGATTGCCAACTTTAGGGATTTTTCTCAACATATGCAACTCCATTAAGTATTGTTTGGGTATAAAATCTCATGTCAATTCCAAAAGAAACGCAGGTGGCATAGCATACAGTCTCTCAACTATATATGAACGGGTTTCGTTTTCTGGCTTGGTCATATTGATGTTATAGCATCTGTATCTTACAGTTCTGCATTTGAAAAAAACAAAAAAATCAATAATATCTGTACTGTTGCAAATAATCTTATAACACAGAAGGGCGTGACATGTATTTCTTGACCAGAGAAAAAATCTATACCATTTTTCATATCTTGAGAATTTTAGTTCCCTCTTCTGTGTTTTTATCTCCAGTATTAGTCAACATTAAGAAAGCCTTGTTCATCATTTCCTTCTCATTTGCTTCTCATTTCTCCTGCTACTGTCATGCCTGGCAGATTCTTATTTAAGTTTCAACGTTCTCTTTGTCATAGGGCTGGGAGACCCTAACTCGTTATAGCTTCTCAGTTTTTGACAAATCATAGACATCCATCTTAATGCTAAAACAAGGCTACAATTAGATAGTGAGCTATTCCCTAACCTAAGCTAGTTGCAGTTTTGATAATTTTGGTAGGAATCAATTAGATGTAAAGACTCTTTTTGTTACCAAATTTGTAGCCATGCTTCATGGTCGAATAATTACGGACCATATGATGCACATAGAAACACATTTCTTTCGTGGATTACTTCTTTCATGACTCATCTGGATTACTTCTTTCATGACTCATCAAACTTGAACCTGCCTTGCTCCAATCCCATGTCACTCACCCCATATCTCCCACCCACAATCCACTTAACTCCCATCAACACACAATTCCCACAATCCCCATGTCGCTCGGTCTCTACTTCTCTTTATAATCGCATCCAACCGCACTTTCTCCTTCCTGCTAAGACATTGAACAGATGGAAGAGGAGCATGTATTCAAGAGCCGATATCCAGCCGTGCCGGTGCCGGACAACATTACCCTGCCGGAGTTCGTACTAAAAGGAGCGGAGCAATATTCCGACAAGGTGGCGGTGGTGGAGGCGGTCAGCGGCAAGTCGTACACATACGGGCAGGTAGTGCGCGACACGCACAGGTTCGCCAAGGCGCTGCGCGCCATCGGCCTGCGCAAAGGGCGAGTGGTGGTGGTCGCCCTGCCCAATGTCGCCGAGTACCCCATTGTCGCACTCGGCATCATGGAGGCCGGCGGTGTCTTTTCTGGCGCCAACCCTTCTGCACATTCTTCTGAGATAAAGAAGCAGGTTGCGGATTCGGAGGCTCGAATCGTTGTCACTAACGCCCCACATTACGAAAAGGTAATAATCATCAAAAGCTATATATTAATGAAACTCTTTTTAAAAAATTTAATTCTAGCATTTTCAATGAAAATCTAATTTCTGAAAAGTTGTCCACTCTCGAATATTTCTCGAGCTTTTTAATGAAAAAGTGAAAATAATTTTTAATAATATGGGAAATTTAAGTTTAAAAATTAGGGAATTTTTATTATATTAACAAAATTATCCTAATCTTAAAAATATATTTTAATAATCTAGCGTTGCCTTAGTCATTTGTCCCCGGCCAAGGTCGGCCCGTATCCTGTCGCCCAACAGTCGCCTAAGCCAGGGCCAGGCTGCCTAGCCTCAGCAACCCAAGCCAAGGGCCGACTAGAGTGGCTGGGATGGGCGAAGGGCTGAGTGGATCCCAACCACCCTTGGCCAAGGCTCAGTTCGACCACTAGGGCGGCCCAAGGGCAACACCTTTTATTTTTTTTTTGGTATTTAAAGTTTTTAAATTTATTTTAATTTTTAATTAAGAATTTATTAAACAATTCAAAAATTTTCCAATTGGCTCGGGCTCGGTCTGGCCACTAGGGTGGCCCCAGGGCCACACCCCTTTGTTTTTTTGTCATTTTAAATTTTTTAAATTTATTTTAATTTTTTCATTGAAGATTTTTTAGACATCAAAAATTTTCCTCTTTTCGTTTCTGGTAATCAAGGCTAATTTTTCCCAACCAGATAATATCAAAATATGTTCTCTCCTTTGTTGGTAAAAAACTCATATTTCTTGGTTCACAAATCAAATTCAGCCGTGAGAAAAATGATGTCTTTGTAATTTTCATTAGATTGAGACTTCTTCTTAGGAAAAGTGAAATATTTTAACACAAGGAAAAGCGAATTAATATGGAAAAGCACTATATACTTCTTGTATTCTTTTGATTCTAAAAAATGTAGAGAAGATAGATTTCCAAATTAGCATTTTTTAATTCAAAATGAGCATTTACACGACTATCTTTAATGATGTTAACCTTATTAAATTTTTTAAAAAAATTATTGTATCATTGCAACAACATGAGCAGGTAAGGGGCCTTGACGCGGCCATCATAGTAGTTGGGGAAGAGCGAGTTGAGACGGCCATGAATTGGAACGACCTACTCAACGCCGGCGACCGCGCCGGGGCGAGCAAGGCTGTGGAGGAGGCGACGGCGCAGGGCGACCTGTGCGCGCTGCCCTTCTCCTCCGGCACCACCGGCACCTCCAAGGGCGTCATGCTCACGCACCGCAACCTAGTCGCCAACCTCTGCTCCACCCTTTTCAGCGTCGGCAAGGAGATGATCGGCGCCACCACCACCCTCGGCCTCATCCCCTTCTTCCACATCTATGGCCTCACCGGCATTTGCTGCGCCACGCTACGGAACAAGGGCAAGGTGGTGGCCATGAACCGGTTCGAGCTGCGCTCGTTCTTGGACGCGCTCATCTCCCACGAGGTCAACTTCGCCCCCATTGTACCGCCCATCATGCTCGCCCTTGTGAAGAACCCCGTCGTCTCCGAGTTTGATCTCAGCCGGCTTAGGCTCCGAGCGGTCATGACCGCCGCCGCTCCCCTTGCTCCCGACCTCCTCGCCTCCTTTGAGCAGAAATTTCCGGGCGTTCAAGTCCAGGAGGTATTAATTATTCTAGGCAAGATTAGAGGTATTAGTTATACTCCGCCGAGGTCAACTTATAAATTTAATTTTATAGACAAACTTTAATTAATTAATAATAAGATAGAAGATAATTTTATTTAGTATTTTATTTTAATTTTTTGTTTTATAATTGGTTAATTCTCCCAATTTTAATTAGAAGTTAGATTTAAATTCTCCTTTCATTAATAAGAATAGATATCACTCTTATAGTGATTAAATTTATAATCTTAAAAAATTTACAACAAATGTAAAAAATTATAGTCAATTTATTATTGTTTTTATTAGAATTTTGGGTCTAATGTACAGGGGTGGTAGCTTATATAGCTAATATGAACTACATCTTATATGTGATGCAATTTAGTGGGTTCTATTACTTAAAATTTACTTAAATAAATGTACAAATACATAATTATGATACATACAAATTTTTTAAATCAATTTAATAATTTAAACCTTCATATTTTATACCATTATTAATGATATTTTTTAGTGATAAAATTGATAATCTTAATAATGTTAAAAATTAAAAATTCTCTAAAAATGCATCTTATAGCACTAAGACCAAGAGGTACTAATTGTAAATGGGCTAAATATAATTTGGACATAATATCAAACCTTACTCATAATGCCAAACTTTATTTGTAGGCGTATGGATTGACGGAGCACATCTGCATCACTCTTACTCATGGTGACCCGAGCACGGGAAGGTCCATGGCGAAGAGGAACTCGGTTGGATTCATCCTTCCCAACTTGGAAGTCAAGTTCATCGACCCAGATAGCGGCAAATCTCTTCCTCCGAATACACAGGGTGAAGTTTGCGTTAGAAGCCAGTGTGTCATGCAGGGTGAGCCCATTATCCATCCGATGATCATGCTTAGCAGTATATTGATCTTGATTGATAGAGATGTACACAAATTGAGTGATCAAGATGTAGACCACAAGAATGTTGGTTTTGTACAGGTTACTACAAGAACGAAGAGGAAACAGAGAGAACCATTGATGGGCAGGGGTGGCTCCACACCGGCGACGTTGGCTATATCGACGACGACGGCGATATCTTCATAGTAGATCGAATCAAGGAGTTGATCAAATACAAAGGCTTCCAAGTGAGATAAATCTTCATTTCGTCCATAAACTCTGGCTACCCAACATTGTAGACAAGTAATCCATCTTGTATGTAACAATATTGTATTTGATCAGGTAGCTCCTGCAGAACTGGAAGCCATCCTTCTCGCCCATCCATCCGTTGAAGATGTTGCAGTGATCTCGTATGTAATAAGATCAATTAAACTTTAAAATATTCATCATAAATTTAACAAATAGAGGTTGCATAATTGGATTCATGTTATGGAATTTGTGTTGTAGATTCCCAGATGAGGAAGCAGGGAGATCCCTGTGGCATGTGTTGTGAAGAAAGCAGGATCGAAGTGAACGAAGGTGAGATCATGGAGTACGTTGCGTCTAATGTGGCTACGTACAAACGGGTGAGAGGAGTGCACTTTGTTGACACCATCCCCAGGTCTCCTTCTGGGAAGATCATGAGAAGGTGGCTTAAAGAGCATGCAGTGAAGAATCAGCGAAGTGGTAACAAATGGTGATCATATCCAAGGAACAAATTAAAGGTGTATCTGAAACAAGTTGTGGGCTATATCATATGTACCATGACAGCACTTTCTTCGTTATAACTTGTCAAGCATATGCTTCTTTGCATTCATTCATAAATAATTTTTATAAACTATTTAGACTGTTGTCTTATCTGAACATTTGTTCTAATTCTATAATCAAAATCCTATTAAAGAAAAATAAGAATTTGTGGATCTAATTCGACTTGTAGTGGACCTTGCAAATGGTAACCAAGGTTGCTTGTTGGTAATTTCGGACAGAATTCGGAATTCAACTTCTGATAAACACAAGGTTCAAATTTTGACATGAAAAGTAGAATGAAGTAAACTTGACCTTGTGTTTACATAGGTCTCAGCCTTGGTTAAAACGAAATTATTTATTCAATTAACTGAAATAAGGTAATTTGGTTAATCAAATAGAACCCAAATTACAATTGATAACGAAACTGAAGTTCAATTTTAATCAAATTCCAACCAAATGAACAAAAATAATAAATAGTATTTTTGATCATTAAATGTTTATTCTTTACTATTTATTTTAATAGTACACTGGGGCCTAATTACAAACTTCTCATGAAAAATTGCATGAATAAAGTTTTTACTTTACAACAAGAAATGTACTAAGCTTTCGTTTCTTTCACATATTTAGACATTTAAAGTATCTTTAATAGATTGAACCAAAATAATAATTTTATAAAAAATTTTATATCATGATTGGTAGAAGTACATAAAAAACATAACTTAAAAGGAAGAATAAAAGTGTATGAAGTCATGCAAATATGTTTACTTGGTTTGATTGGTTTCAACCGAATTAGCCAAACTAAGATCAATTGGCCAGCACTTTTAACCGAAATAGTTTTAACCCACGTGAAGTAACACCGAACAAAACTCCAAAATTATGTAACAAACGGTGCTCCGCCATTCAAGCTTACTAATAAATAAATTATGTACGCTAGACATATTAAACACGATAAATATAAGATTTATAGTTCTATTCAACTCCGATGACGTTAACTTGAACTTGTGTTTACGGGACTAGCTTAAACTTTAAGTCTATCGTATAAAAGATTGGATTTTAGACACGTGTTTCCCTTGTTTTTTCTAAGCAAAACTGTAATTACATTAAACTAGCCAAAAAATGGGGACTGAGAGCTTGGGTTATAATACAATGCTTTAAAGAGACTAGCCTAACTACTTGTTTTATAAAATACTAGTCCACATGTTGCGCCACGCGCGACTTATATTACATATAAACTTTAATTTTGTAAGTAAATAAGATCATAGACTCAGACTATAATAATTTAATATAATAGATATAAAGTTTGATTAATTCTGACTAAAAGATAGATTCTAATTAGAAGATTTTTTATAATAATTTAATTTAATTTTTTTGTTGTATTTTGATTAGTCAAATCTTCTAATTTTAATCACATGCCAGTATTAAATTCTTTTTTATTAAAAAGTAGATAAGTAATGCCAAACTCAGGCTTACCTTAAAATTAGGTACAAAATACACCCTATAGTTGCAAAGTTATTCGCATAACATAAAAGTTTTTTCTCTCCTTTTTTTCAATCAAAAAATTCCATTAAAACAAAAGGAGACAAAGCTTTAGAGGATTATTGACCGAAAGAAAAGATCGGAAACCATGAGGCGGCATTGGATGCGTAAAAGCTAAGACATTAAATCACATTGGTCATTGCGGTGGATTTATATAAGTGTTGGGTTTAGGTTGTGGATGATGTTGGTGACTTATATATAGGCTAATGGGAAAGCCGTATTCCTTAAGTTAATTTTTGGATTAATAAAAACATGTGACACCTATTACAAGTCCTTTTTGAGGGCCCAAAAAGCCTAACAGTGGTATCACAGTTAAATTGGATTCGGTATTTGCCTACGCCGATTGTCGGAATTTCCTTAATGGGGTTCTACCTGATGATTTATGGGGAGGAGTTTGTCATTGCCATTGCCAGACGATGATAGTTTTAGGATGATTTATGGGAAGTTTGCCATTGCCATTGCCAAACTATGATAGTTTCGGGGTTGCCCATCTAATGATTAATGCGAAGTTTGCCCGATGATGATATGTGAGTGATAGGTAGTTTTGGGGTCGCCCATCTGTTGATGTATGTGAAGTTTGCCCAATGATGATATGTGAGTGATAGTTTTGGGGATTTATAGGGAGTTTGCCATTGCTATTTCCAGACCATGATAGTTTCAGGGTTGCCCATCTGATGATTTATGATGATATGTGAGTATGATGATATGTGAGTGATAGTTTTGGGGATTTATGGGGAGTTTGCCATTGCCATTGCCAGACGATGATAGTTTTGGGGTCACCCATCTGATGATTTATGTGGAGTTCACTCGATGATGATATATGAGTATGATGACGGAGTTTGCCCGATAATGATATGTAAGTGATAGTTTCAGGGTCGCCCATATGATGATTTATGGGGAATTTACCCGATGATGATATGTGAATGATAGTTTCGGGGTCACCCATCTGATGATTTGTGGGAGTTTGCCACACCCCAAATCCGGTTAGTACTCAGGAACCGAACCAGAATGTCACTGATCCTGGTTAGGTCGGCTAACCCGAACCCAACCCTGAAGATCTACTCTTGGTGACTCGAGATGGAAGATGTCTATCATATCACATTATATTATTATACCTTGCATTACTTCATATCATTCTCAATATAATGACAACATCAACAAAACATTAACATTCTATCGTCTGACATGTGTGTATGCAAGAGACGTTACTGCTCCTCCAACTAGGCTGGCTCATCCTCGTCATTATCATCACCTACATATATTATACAAAACCGTCAGTAAAGAGTGTTACTAGTCCAAAAAATAACTAATATAAAACTGGCTATGAGAGCAAACTCTCATATGAAAGAAAACATTCATATACTACTCATGAACTCTCTGAAGGGCACCTACTGAGGAGCCACTGGGTTGCAGACCCAATAGCATCTTGAACTGACTGTTCTACTGCTGCTGATTATCTCATTTCATTTTCCTGGTCCTACTCCTTACCTCCATAATTCTCTTGGCCTTGAGTATGAAGATCGAGTATTGTGAGATCCCTCAACTTAGTCCCACATCTAATACCCACTGGGAGAAGATACCACCTGTAACAACCCGCCATTTGTCACAACATTGTGGGCCTAGCTGGCAAGGTGTTACTCAAAATTTAAGCAAATA
>JAURVB010003626.1:0-31629 GCA_033002965.1 Piper betle
TTCGGAATAATTCATCCTGTATCAAAAGTACAATGAACTGATGCAGAAAGAAACCCATATCACAAAAGAACTTATCTGTATTCCAACTATACCACAATCAAACAATAAAGAAAGAAAGATATCTTATGCTGACAGAGAGAACTTTACCCGCACTATAAAAATCAAATCAGCGCGTTCTTGGCGACTGTTGACACAGGCAGCCTCGGCAACGAAGGGGATCCGCCGAGATGCAGAGGCCGCGGTGCCGAAGTATCAACCCAATGCTCTTGTGTTTATCCTATTCCATTGGATTTCAGGATCGTGGTTGATTTTGGTATAGGCCCACTTATTTAATTAATTTTTTATTTTAGTTAAATATTACTAGAACAACTTTAGAATTTTATTCTACCTTAATTAGGAATTCTAAAAAAATTAGCAAAACATTATTTTTATATGTCTAATTATTTTCTTTCAATTGAAATTTATCACTTAATAATGCATGCTTGATATTACATGATTAATTTAAGACGCCACATATTAGCTAATTTAAAATTTCTACGGAATTTAAAATTTTTATTTATTTCTTTATTGTTAAAAAAACTGAGAGTATAGTTCTATCTAAATTGAAATTTTTAAAATTATAAAATTTATTTAAATATAAAAAATTATCCAAATTTTAATTTTTACATACTAATTATGATTTTTTTCTTTTTTATAAAAAACTAAAATTATTGTTAATATTTTTGCACAAACCAATGGAAGTTATGTAGATTTTGTATGTTAATGATGTTTTCTTATGTCGAAATTGATAATTCTACTGATTTGATTGAAGTAATGAAAATTACATTTAGATTATTATTATTATTATTATTATTATTATTATTATTATTATTATTATTATTATACATGGTGGTGATAAGTAACTCAAAATTATTAGGATTATCAATAATCTCTCTAGAAAACATTATGAGTCGTGATTAAAAAATATTATTAATAAATTTTAAGCCTAGGCTAATTATAAGTAGTAGGTAAATAAAGAAAATGCCAATAGTATCGCCCCCCATACTAATGTTTTATAGAGTTTAGGTATAATGCTTACAATTTTTTTCCGAGGCTAGGAGTACCGGTTGCTTACTCGTCGGATGATCAAGTACAAATAAATCGTAACTTATATATAACAAAATATTTACTAAGCTGTATATGTGCCATAAAAAATAACTATATAATATTATATAATTTAATAAAGTTGTTTTAGTCATGGTTTAAGCTTTCTACTGACACACTCGGCAGGTATATATGTGCAAGCGATTTCTATGCTGCTCCTCTGCTGTCCCGACATCTCTCATTCCTTAAGGTGCTCACCTATATATATTATAGGAAATCGTTAGTAACGAGTCTTACCGGTCCGAAAAATAACTAATATCAATCTGGCACAAGAGAGCTAACTCTCCTGTTGAATAAAAATTCATATCTTCCTCATAGAACACTCATCAGGGCATATATAGGAGCCATCGACTTGGATCGAAAGCATCCCCCTTTCTTTCTCATTCTCATACTTTGGTCATTTCTCTATTGTTTTTCGCATCAATTCCATTCCTTTCCGCCTTCTACATCCTCCATATTACTCCTGGCCCTGATTACATGGACCAAGTACTCTCAATCATGCACCTTCAGTACCCTTTGAAAACACAAGTCTAGACATGCACTGCATTACAGTACCCGTGAACCTCCACACTTCTTCGGGTTTGAGCAACTCAAAGGTGGAGTTGTCAAGATTCCCTCGAGAATGAAGTGGGTTCTCCCCAGCTCCAGAGCCCGCTTGGATGAGCACACGCCCTATTCTCAAGACGTGGCCGAGGCAAGAATCCTCATTCCATCTCCCAATGAAAACGCGAATACTATACATATATAGGTCTGGGTTAGGATTTATTCAATAGACCCGAAGGCAACTTGTGGGTCGATTTTAATTTTGAAAACTGACTCGAGGGATCTCATCCTTGAGGATTATTAATTGAGAAAACTATTGGCCAAATGACCCGAGTTAAGTGGCATCCGATAAAATGCCACTTAAATCGTCCTGCACATAATAAATCAAATACACGATAGAATAGCGTCAAATAGAGATCGAGTCCTCGATCAAAACGGGTAGAAGTTCCAATCAGGTCCTTGCACCTAGATGGCGAGTTCCCACTCAATACCTACACGACAAACTAAAAGCTAACACCCGCTCATGATGCAGTCATACATCCTATATCATACATACATCCATCACACATCAATCATAGTCACATCAACCTATGTTAGGATTTCTAGCAATCCTACTTATGCTAGTTTGTATTAGATCATGATCATTACTTAATTACCCTAATTAGTTTCTTAGCTTCCATTTTTAACACAACTCAATTAAACAATTTCATATTTTATTCTTAATCAAATCTACATTTATATATATATATATATACACACATACATATATATATATATATAATTGTAACACACAATTCACCAATCCTGACATGTTGTGCTAATAATAATCAATTTTACATAATTAAATCGGAGGTAATTATACCTCGTGTCTTCGGCAATCAGTGACAGTTAGGGGGAGGTTGTCAGCGCCATGGAGGCAGGGCGGTGGCCTAGACAGCGGCAAATCGACAATGGGAGCGTCGTGGATTGTGGGGTGATTCCGACATCTGGTCGGTGAGATAGTGGCGGGGTTGGTCGGGGTGGCATAGTGATTGCACGGCAAGGCGGGGCGGCATCGATTGGCGGCGTCAATGGTGGCAGGCAGCGCCGGCGGTGGGGGCGGCGATGAACCCAAGGTGGCAGCGATGCAGTTTGGGTTGAGGAAGAGTCGGGAGGGAGAAGAAACACTCCATTGGCAAACTCGTAAATATATATTGACTCGATTCTTACTCGAGTCAAAATAATAACTAGTTCGTAATAAATCCTAAAAAATCTAGAAAAATATGAAAAAATCACATAAAATATAACAAACACAACAACATCCAAATGACATGTTCTATAACTAATAACCCACCCAAACTGCTCCATAACGCGTCCTAATGCATTATTCGACCTAAAACTATTTCTATAATCAAATATATTAAAAGAAAATTACTGCATACTTTCATAAATTGTGATAACTCATTTCTCACCATCATTTTGATGTTATCATCATATATTCATCTACACTTGACCTTCATCACTCATAACTCACAGTTAGCCTCGACTTAGCATGCGGTTCATGAAACTGACTCGACTCGAATAGACGGTTGAACCGACTCGTTTGCCGTAGTAAAACTCTGACTTGAGGCATGGGTTTTACAAGCTTCCCTCCTTATAAAAATTTTGTCCTGAAAATTTTATATTAAGGTGACTTCACTTTAGTAGCTATCTACCAAATGTGAAGTATGACGTGAGATGCGTGCATACCTGTTACGTTTGTTGTATCCTCCAGTGCTTCAGTAATTGTGGTGTGTCCATCCCCACTACCCATGGTTGTACCGAGGTGGACGGTCTTGCTGGTGGTGTTATTTGCATTCCTCTCTGATCCAAGGCCTGTTGCTCTTGTCCTGTCATGACAACTATCATTCCTCTCTGCTACTGTCTTAGTGGCTATTGGTCTCCGCCTCTTAGCCTTGACCTTGGCCCTGTTGGCCTCTCTGTTGTGGTTGCTACTGAGGAGCTAGGAGTGTAAGTCTCTGCAGAGGTGCCGGGAGCGTCAACTGTTGGGTCTGGCCAGTTGGACAAGTTGCGGCTCCATTACTCTAGTTGGCCACAACAATAGGATACCCTTGTGCCTACTCTGCACTTTGTGGCTCTATGTCATGGCTAACTGCATCTGTATCATGTGTCTATGCTTGCTCTACACTCACCTCTATGATGACGTTGGCAATTTTGACATAAAGGTACTCTGTTGCTCTAGTCTTGGCCATCCATAGCCCTCATGGCAACTAGTGCATCTATCCAACGTCTCTATTGTGCTCCTTGCTCTAGCTGATACAGCCTTCAATGTTTCTACCTCTAGTCAACATCCCGGCAAGGTCGAGTAGCTATAACTCGCTCTGCCTCGCTTGTAGCTCTCACAACATCACTGAAAGTAGCAAACTTTTATTCAAATAGGCCATCCTGATCTCATGATGGAGGCCTTCATAAAAGCGCTCTAGTCTCCATCCTTCGGTGGGAACCAAATTCAGCGCAAAGCTCTCCAGAGCTCTGAACCTCGTCTTGTATTGCACCACCGTCATGGCACCCTGCCTTAGTGTCTGAAATTCCCGTTCCTTCCTCTTCCCGATGTCTAGCGATAAGTACTTTCCATCGAATTCCGCCCTAAATTCTTCCCATGTAATGTTTTGGGGCTGACAATGGGCAAATATAGAATTCCGGACCAAACTCCACCATATCCTAGCTTCGTCCTAGAATGTTCCTGTGACGATACGCACTCAATGCTCCGTGGGGCATGCCATAGTGTCAAACACTCTTATAGCTAACGATATCCACAGTAATGCCTCTTCTGCGTCCAACTTCCCGAAGAAAGGTCATCCACCATCCTTCATGAACCTTTCGTACTGCCCCAGTTCCAAATTCCTTGTATCCACTAATCTGTTTGACCCTTCTCCTTGCTCATCCAAGGAAATTTTGGTCTCGTACCTGCTGGTACACCGTCAAATCCTGCAGCTCCACTTTTGCCTACAATCGGTCCGCTACCTACTACTTTGGGCGCATTGATGTCCGGTCTCATCCTCGCCTAAAGGGGGCAAATAGAGAACCTGATGTTGGAGTAGCCCTCCATTGTAGCGGTGGAGGAGGCGGCAGCGGCAGAGGGCCTGTGGGAACTACTGGCCATCCTTGTGCCTCTTCATCCACTATTGGTCTCTTCTCAGCTTTGGCTAGAAAAAGGGCTGTGTCTTTCTCATGTCAACTACTTTTGGTGCGGTAACTGTCACAACGTCAACTAGCTGAAACTGGCACCCTGGCCTCTAGTGGTGGCATGGCTGTCCTAGGTTGACTAGGGGTTGTGTCACTGTGAATATGGCTAGTACTGTCCTGTCTAGCCAATGGAGGCAATGGGGTCCTGGATTTGTGTTTGGCGGGTCTGTGTCACCATCCTACCTCAAATTCTTGATCTGATCTGTTCACACAGTCACACCACCGATTCAGCTACATATGTAACCCAAAAACATTAGGACAGAAAAATACCTATCGGTATTGCTCGGAGCAGCTTCGGCACATATGTAACATGTAATGCATCTACCATCTTAACCAACCAAGGGTTAGCCCTAATACCATTATTGTAACACCTCATATTGGCTCACTCATGACTAACCCGGAAATGTCATTGGCAATCGAACTGTTCGCTAATCTACTAGGTTCGGTTAAGCCAACCCGGATTTGCCCTCACTGTCTTAAGATGGAAGTACGAACATTAAATGCATGGATGGGATGCTTGGGTTCTAACGTAGTCCTGCATGCATGCTATGATGTGCAAGTAAAAACAAGACAATGCAACAAGCAAGAAATTCAAATAAAAATTCATTAATTTTTATAGAAAAACGGACAGAGTCTCCCATAAAAAGTGCAATAGGGGCCTCCCTCTCAACAGTAAACATCATATATTTATATCAAATGCATTAAAACATAAACCAAACATTTCATTTTCCATCACATTCTAGTTGTCCTTGCTCAATAGTTTACCCTGCACATTTTTTAATTTCCATTTCCATTTACATGTAAAATGCTCATAATAGATACACAGTTATAGCATATCAAATTCATCAACACAGTTCAGTACACATCATCATCGCTACATACACTTAGCAAGTATATGTGTGTGCGATTCCTATGCAGCTCCTCCGCAGTGCCGACATCTCTCATTCCTCGACATGCTCACCTACATATATAATAGAAAATCATCAGTAAAGAGTGTTACCGGTCTGAAAAATAACTAATATCAATCTGGCACAGGAGAGCTAACTCTCATGTTAAATAGAAATCCATATCTTCCTCATAGAACACTCATCAGACCTCGATGGATAGCGTCCCCCTTTCTTTCTCATTCTCACACTTTGGCCATTTCTCTATTGCTTTTCGCATCAATTTCATTCATTTCCACCCTCTACATCCTCCATATTACTCACTGGCCCTGAGTATAGGTACTCTCAAGCATGCTCCCTCAGTACCCTTTAAAACCACAAGTCTAGACATGCGCTACATTGCAATACCCGTGAACCTCCACACTTCTCCAGGTTTGAGCAACTGAAAGGTGGAGTTGTCAGGATTCCCTCAGGAATGAAGTAGGTTCTCCCTAGCTCCAGAGCCTGCTTTGACGAGCACACACCCTATCTCAAGACGTGGACGTAGATAACCCTCATTCTATCTCTCACTGAAAACGTGAAAATTATACATATATACGTTTGGGTTGGGATTTATATAGTAGGCTTGAAGGCAACTTGTAGTGGATCTTAATTTCGAGAAATGACTCGAGGGATCTCAACTTCGAGGGTTTTAAATTGAGAAAACTATTGGCTAAATGGCCCAAGTTAAGTGGGATTTGATAAAATGCCTCTTAACTTATCCTGCACATGATAAATCAAACACACAATAGAATAGCATAAAGTAGAGAACAAGTCCTAAACAGACCTGGTAGAAAATCTGATCGGGTCCTCTTGCCTAGGCAGCGAGCTCCTACTCCACCCCTACAAGATAAACTAAAAGCTAACGCCTGCTCATGATGCAGTCATACATCCGATATAACGCATACATCCATCACGCATCAATCATAGTCACATCAACCAATGTCAATTCTAGCAAGTTTACTTATGCTAGTTGGCATTAGATCATGATCATTACTTAGTTACCCTAATTAGTTTCTTAACTTCCATTTTTAACACCACTCAATCAAATAATCTTATATTTTCTTAATCAAATCTACATTTATATATCTAATTATAGCACACAGTTCACCAATCTTGGCATGCTGTACTAATAATAATTGATTTTAAATAATTAAATCGGAGGTAATGATACCTCACGTCGTTGGCAATCGACGACGATTAGGGTTTCGTCGTGCGTCTCGGAGCTTGAATTCGACACTCGGCCGCTTGCGAAGTTTGATCTTGTAACACCCCGTTTCGGCTCACCCGTGAACCGACCCGGAAATGTCACCGGCGACCGAACCGTTCGCTAATCTATTCGATTCGGTTAAGCCGACCAGGATCTACTCTCGGCGTTTCAAGATGGAGATGCAAATGTGAAATGCATGAATGGGAACAATTGGGTTCTAACGCGGTCCTATATGCATGCTATGATGTACAAGCAAAATAAGACAAAACAACAAATGCGAAACCAAAAGAAAATATATACTATTTTATAAAAATACGATAACACATAATAATCTACCATGACATACAATCATTATCTCATTCCTTTTTACCTGAGCCGAGTCTGAACTCCAAGGCTCCCTACTCATTCATATTTATTAGTTCGTTTCATAACAAGTAATTCACTCAAGCAAACACATCAAAATTATCATTCACATAGCAATAACACACCGTCATTATAAATTACACGCGGCAGGTACATGTGTGCGCGGTTCCGTGCTGCTCCTCCGCAGTCCCGACAGCTTTCATCGCTCGCATTTCTCACCTACATATATATAGAAAAACCGTCAGTAACGAGTGTTACCGGCCCGGAAAATAACTAATATCAATCTGGCACAGGAGAGCAAACTCTCCTGTTGAATGAAAACCATATACTTCCTCAAGAACTCTCATCAGGGCACATACGGGAGCCGTCGCCCTCGGGTCGACAGCGTCCCCCTATCTTTCACATTCTCATGCCTCGGCCATTTCTCTATTGCTTCTCGCGTCAAATCTCATTCCTTTCCGCCCTCTGCACCTTCCATATTACTCCTGGCCTTGAGCACGAAGGCCGAGTACTCTCAGGCAGTCGCCTTCAGTACCCTTTGAAACCACAAGTCTAGACATGCGCTGCAATGCAGTACCCGTGAACCTCCACACTTCTCCGGGTTTGAGGAACTCAAAGGTGGAGTTGTCAGGATCCCTCGGGAATGAAACGGCCCGCACACCATTCCAGAGCCCACTGTCGACACACACGTGCCCGCTCGCGTAGCACGGTAGTCGGATTTCCCTCATTCAGTCTCTCACAAAAACACGAAAACTATACATATATATAGGTCTGGGTTGGGATTTATACAATAGGCCCGAAGGCAACGTGAGCTGGATCTGAAGTTCGAAAACAAACTCGAGGGATCTCATCCTCGAGGGTTATTAATCCGGAAAATCGTTGGCTAAATGGCCCGAGTTAAGTGGGATTCGATAAAACGCCACTTAACTCGTCCTGCACATAATAAATCAAATACACAAGAGAGTAGCGTAAATCAGAGAACGAGTCCTAAACGGACCTGGTAGAAGCTCCAAACGGGTCCACGCGCCTGGGCGGCGAGCTCCTACACCGTACCTACACAATCAGGCTAAACACTAACGCCCGCATGATGAATCACACATCCTATAGCATGCACACACAATCAACACAATCACGCATCAACCATCACACATCAACCTATATCAATTCTAACAATCAATTCTAGCAAGTCTACTTAGGCTAGTTTGCATTAGATCATGATCATTACCTAGTTACCCTAATTAGTTTCTTAGCCTCCATTTTTAACACCACTTAATCAAACAAATTTCAGATTTTATCCTTAATCAAATCTATATTTATATACATTATTATAACACACAATTCACCAATCCTAGCATGCAATTCTAATAATCAATACTTTCAAATAATTAAGTTAAAATAAATTATACCTCGCGTCGTCGAAAATCGGCGACGGCTAGGGTTTCCGTTTCGCGGCTCGAAACTCGAATTCGGCACCTAGCGGCGTCCGAAGTCCGATCAGATTGGACTGGGTGCGTTCGGCGGATGATCCGGCGAATTTCCCACGAATCCAATTTTCCGGCGGTTCCGGCGGTTTTCCGGCGAGTGTCGGCGGTTTTCCGGCGGATTCCGACGGTTTTCCGGCGATGATTCGGGACAGGGCAATCAGGGGGTCTATCGGCACCAGCTCGACGAGCTCGGTCCAATGGTGGTGTCAAACAGGGTAGCCGAGGCGGCGATGGCCGTCGACGGCGGCGTCGAAAATGGGCGGCGGCGGCGGCGTGCTCCGATCGGGGCTCCGGCCGGCCTCGACGGCGCTCGGGATGGTGGGGGAAATGTCGGCGACGGCGAGAGGGTGCTCGTCAGGGTCACACCGGCGGCGGAGCGGCCCGGACGGCGGCGGAATCCGGCCCGAAGTGGCGGCGGCCGAGGTGGTTTCGTGGGTCGATTCCGGCGTCGTGGCGGCGAGACGGTGGCCGGGGTGGGTCGTGGCGGCACGGCGACGGCACGACGGGGCGGGGCGGCGTCGATCGGCGGCAGCACGGCGTCGGCGGCGGCAGCGGCAGCGACGAGCACGAGGGGCGGCGAGGGTTTGGGTGAAAAAGGTCGGGAGGGTGAAAAAATGCTGTAGTGGCAGTTTCGTAATTAAGTATTGACTCGATTCCTACTCGAGTCAAAATAATAACTAGTTCGTAATAAATTCTAAAAAATCTAGAAAAATATGGAAAAATCACATAAAATAAAACAAACACAACAACATCCAAATGGCATGCTCTATAACTAATAACCCACCCGAATATAATCCAACGCGTCCTAACGCGTTATTCGGCCTAAAACTATTTCTTCGATCAAACATATAAAAAGAAAAAATACTGCATACTTTCATATATTCTGATAACTCATTTCTCACCATCTTCTCGACGTTATCATCATATATTCAGGTACACCTGACTCTCATCGCTCATAACTCACGGCTGGTCTCGACTCAGCACGCGGTTCATGAAACTGACTCGACTCGAACCAACGGTCGAACCGACTGGTTCGGTAACGTAAAACCCTGACTCGAATCACGGGTTTTACAGATCTGGTTCAACTGGGTGAACTCGGCGGAAGATCAAGCACATCTAGTTTTCCAGAAGGTTCCACTGTTTTCTGGCAAATTTCGACCGTTTTCTGGTAGCTTCTCGGCGGTTTTTTGGCGACCAACAAGGTGGTAGTTGTATGGGGTGCCATTGGCACCAGCTCAACGAGCACGATCCAATGGTGGTGATGGTGAGTGAGGGTACCTGCGGCAGTGACTGTCTACGGTGGTGATTACTTTGACTGGGCTGGTTGGTTTATATTGTAACACCCCGTATCGTCTCACACGTGAACCGACCCGAAAATGTCACCGGCAACCGAACCGTTCGCTAATCTACTAGGATTCAGTTAAGCCAACCTGGATCTGCCCTCGGCGTCTAAAGATGGAAGTGAAAACTTGAAATGCATGGATGGGATGCTTAGGTTCTAATGTAGTCCTGCATGCATGCTATGATGTGCAAGCAAAAATAAGACAATGCAACAAGCAAGAAATTCAAATAAAAATTCATTAATTTTTATGAAAAAACAGACAGAGTCTCCAGTAAAAGTGCAATAGGGGCCACCCTGTCAACAGTAAACATCATATATTTATATCAACATGCATCAAAACATAATCCAAACATTTCATTTTCCATCACATTCTAGTTGTCCTTGCTTCGTAGTTTACCTTGCACATTTTTCACTTTCCATTTCCATTCACATGCAAAATGCTCATAATAGATTCACAGTTATAGCATATCAAATTCATCAACATAGTTCAATACACATCATCATCACTACATACACTCGGCAGGTACATATGTGCACGATTTCTGTGCTGCTCCTCCGCAGTCCCGACAACTCTCATTCCTTGAGGTGCTCACCTACATATATAATAGGAAATCCATCAGTAACGAGTGTTACCGGTCTGGAAAATAACTAATATCAATCTGGCACAGGAGAGCTAACTCTCCTGTTGAATAGAAATCCATATCTTCCTCATAGAACACTCATCAGAGCATATATGGGAGCCATCAACCTGGATCGACATCATCCCCCTTTCTTTCTCATTCTCATACTTTGGTCATTTCTCTATCGCTTTTCGCATCAATTTCATTCCTTTCCGCCCTCTACGTCCTCCATATTACTCCTGGCCTTGAGTACAGGGGCCGAGTAGTCTCACGCATGCGCCTTCAGTACCCTTTGAAACCACAAGTCTAGACATGCGCTCCATTGCAGTACTCGTGAACCTCCACACTTCTTCGGGTTTGTGCAACTCAAAGGTGGAGTTGTTAGGATTCCCTCAGGAATGAAGTGGGTTCTCCACAGCTCCAAAGCCCACTTTGACGAGCACACGCCCTATTTGAAGATGTGGCTATCGATAACTCTCATCCCATCTCTCACTAAAAACGTGAATACTATACATATATAGGTCTGGGTTGGGATTTATACAATAGGCCCGTAGGCAACTTGTGGTGGATCTTAATTTCGAAAACTGACTCAAGGGATCTCAACCTTGAGGGTCATTAATCCAGAAAATTGTTGGCTAAATGGCTCGAGTTAAGTGGCATCCGATAAAACACCACTTAACTCGTCCTGCACATAATAAATCAAATATACAATAGAGTAGTGCAAAACAGAGAACGAGTCCTAAACAAACCTGGTACAAGCTCCAATCGGGTCCTCGGGCCTAGGCCGCTCCCTCCTACTCCATACCTACAAGACAAACTAAAAGCTAATGCCCGCTCATGATGCAGTCATACATCCCATATCATGCATACATCCATCACACATCAATCATAGTCACATCAACCTATGTCAATTCTAGCAAGTCTACTAGGCTAGTTTGCATTAGATCATGATCATTACTTGATTACCCTAATTAGTATCTTAGCTTCCATTTTCAACACCACTCAATCAAACAATTCCATTCCCACAAATCTTGTTTTCCGGCAGGTTCTGATGGTTTTCCGGTAGATTCCGGCGAATTTTTTGGCAGCTTCCTGCTGTTTTCCGGCAACCGACAAGTTGGTAGTGGTATGGGGGTATGGTTCGCACCGGCTCGACGAGCTCGATCTAATGATGGTGACAGTGAGGACGGTAGCGGCAGTGATGATTGCCAGCGGTGGTGACGAGTTCAGCCGGGGTAGTCGTTCTCTTCGATCGGGCCCATGGCCAGCCTCGACGGTGGTGCTAGGTAGAGGGGAAAGGTCGGGGAGGTCGAGGGGGTGGTCATCGGCATCACAGCAGTGGCGGGGCAGCGCAAGACAGCAGCGGCGAAACAATGGCCGAGGTTGGTCGGTGCGACACAACGACGACACGGCAAGGCGGGGCGGTGTCGATCGGCGGCGGTGGTGACGACGAACCCAAGGTGGCGGCGATGGGGTTTGGGTTGAGGAAGAGTCGGGAGGGAGAAGAAACACTCTAGTGGCAAACTCGTAAATAAGTATTGACTCGAATCTTACCCGAGTCAAAATAATAACTAGTTCATAATAAATTCTAAAAAATCTAGAAAAATATAAAAAATCCAATAAAATATAACAAACACAACAACATCCAAATGACATGCTCTGTAACTAATAACCCACCCAAACTACCCCATAACACATCCTAATGCGTTATTCGGCCTAAAATTATTTCTACGATCAAACATATAAAACGAAAAATACTGGATACTTTCATATATTGTGATAACTCATTTCTTACCATCTTTTTGACGTTATCATTATAAATTTAGGTACACTTGACCCTCATGGCTCATAACTCACGGCTGGCCTCGACTCAGCACGTAGTTTATGAAACTGACTCGACTCAAACAAACGGTTGAACCAACTGGTTCACTGTAGTAAAACTCTGACTTGAGTCACAGGTTTTACAATGCCACCTTCCTCTCAAGTCACATGGATCCACTTCTTATCACACCGATAATTATGGGTTTGGTGCTGGTACGATGAGCTAGACTCCTTAGCCTAATGAGCCTTTCCTCTGCTGACTCGAGGATTTAGAGACCTATAAGCATGATAGACAAGATGTAACACCCCGTTTCAGCTCACCCGTGAACCGACCCGAAAATGTCACCGGCGACTGAACCGTTCGCTAATCTACTAGATTCGGTTAAGCCGACCTGGATCTACTCTCGGCGTCTCAAGATGGAGATGCAAATATGAAATGCATGAATGGGAACAATTGGGTTCTAACGGAGTCCTACATGCATGCTATGATGTGCAAGCAAAGACAAGACAAAACAATAAATGAGAAACCAAAAGAAAATATATACTACTACGGAAAAACGGACAGAGTTTCCCCTAAAAGTGCAATAGGGGCCAACCTGTCCACAACAAGGGTATATAAATATTTTATGAAAATATGATAACACATAACATATATGATAACACATAACAATCTACCATGACATTCAATCATTATCTCATTCGTTTTTACCTGAGCCGAGTCTGAACTCCAAGGCTCCCTACTCATTCATATTTATCTGTTCATTTCATAACAAGTAATTCATTCAAGCAAACACATCAAAATTATCATTCACGTAACAATAACACACCATCATTATACGTTACACGTGGCAGGTACATGTGTGCGCGGTTCCGTGCTGCTCCTCCGCAGTCCCGACAGCTTTCATTGCTCGCATTCCTCACCTACATATATATAGAAAAACCGTCAGTAACGAGTGTTACCGGCCTGGAAAATAACTAATATCAATCTGGCACAGGAGAGCAAACTCTCCTGTTGAATCAAAACCATATACTTCCTCAAGAACTCTCATCAGGGCACATATGGGAGCCGTCGCCGCTCGGGTCGACAGCGTCCCCCTTTCTTTCTCATTCTCATGCCTTGGCCATTTCTCTATCGCTTCTCGCATCAAATCTCATTCCTTACCGCCCTCTGTACCTTCCATATTACTCCTGGCCTTGAGCACAAAGGTCGAGCACTCTCAGGCAGTCGCCTTCAGTACCCTTTGAACCACAAGTCTAGACATGCGCTGCATTGCAGTACCCGTAAACCTCCACACTTCTCCGGGTTTGAGGAACTCAAAGGTGGAGTTATCCGGATCCTTCGGGAACAAAGTGGGTTCTCCCCAGCTCCAGAGCCCGCTCTTCCGAGCACACGCCCTATCTGAAGGCGTGGCCGTCAGTAACCCTCATTCCATCTCTCACCAAAAACGCGAAAACTATATATATAGGCCTGGGTTGGGATTTATACAATAGGCCCGAAGGCATCGTGAGCTGGATCTGAAGTTCGAAAACAAACTCGAGGGATCTCATCCTCGATGGTTATTAATCCGAAAAAACTGTTGGCTAAATGGCCCGAGTTAAGTGGGATCCAATAACACCACTTAACTCGTCCTACACATGATAAATCAAATACACAATGGAATAGCGTAAAATTAGAGAACGAGTCCTAAACGGACCTGGTAGAAGCTCCAAACGGGTCCACGCGCCTAGGCGGCGAGCTCCTACACCATACCTACACAATCAAGCTAAAAACTAACGCCCGCATGATGAATCACACATCCTATAGCATGCACACACAATCAACACAATCACGCATCAATCAACACACATCAGCCTATATCAATTCTAGCAAGTCTACTTAGGCTAGTTTGCATTAGATCATGATCATTACCTAGTTACCCTAATTAGTTTCTTAGCCTCCATTTTTAACACCACTCAATCAAACAAATTTCATATTTTATCCTTAATTAAATCTACATTTATATATATTATTATAACACACAATTCACCAATCCTAGCATGCAATTCTAATAATCAATACTTTCAAATAATTAAGTTAAAAATAAATTATACCTCACGTCGTTGAAAATCGGCGACGGCTAGGGTTTCCGTTTCGTGGCTCGAAACTCGAATTTGGCACCTAGCGATGTCCGAAGTCCGATCAGATTGGACCGGGTGCATTCGGCGGATGATCCGGCGAATTTCCCACGAATCCAATTTTTCGGCGGTTCCGGCGGTTTTCAGGCGAGTGTCGGCAGTTTTCCAGCGGATTTCGGTGATTTTCTGGCGGTGATTCGGGATGGGGCAATCAGGGGTCTATCGGCACCAGCTCGACGAGCTTGGTCCGATGGTGGTGTCAAACGAAGTAGTCAGGGCGGCGATGGCTGTCGGCGGTGGCGTTGAAAACGGGGGGCGGCGGTGGCGTGCTCCGATCGGGGCGGCGGCTGGCCTCGACGACGCTCGGGATGGTGGGGGAAACGTCGGTGACGGCGAGAGGGTGAGACTGGTGGTCACAGCGGCTGCGACGGCGACTGAACGGTGGCGAAATTCGGCCCGGAGTGGCGACGGCTGAGGCGGCTTCGTGGCATCCTGGCGGCATGCCAGCAGGCGTTCGGTGGCTGGGGTCAATCGGGCGGCACGGCGACAGCAGCAGCAGCACATAGCGGTGAGGGTTTTGGGAGGGTAAGTGTCGGGAGGGAGAAAAATATACTCTATTGGCAATTTTGTAATTAAGTATTGATTCTATTCCTACTCGAGTCAAAATAATAACTAGTTCGTAATAAATTCTAAAAAAATTTAGAAAAATATGAAAAAATCCCATAAAATAAAACAAACACAACAACATCCAAATGACATGCTCTATAACTAATAACCCACCCGAATATAATCCAACGTGTCCTAATGCGTTATTCGGCCTCAAACTATTCTACGATCAAATAAAAATAACAATCAATATTGTATACCTCCATATACTTGATAACCCATTTTTCATCATCTTTTAGACGTTATCATCATATACTTGAGCATACATGACCCTCATCGCTCATAACTCACAGCTGGCCTCAACTCAGCTCGTGGTCCATGAAGCTGACTCGACTCAAACCAACTGATTCACTCCTGTAAAACTCTTACTCGAGTCACGGGTTTTATATAAGAGATCACAAGGATGAGGGATGAGTTGCGAGCAGAGGCTGAGGCCTGAGACTGCCAACTTACCTAGCTTCTTGACGAAAGAGTGAAGGATTTAGGGAGGAGGCTTAGACCATAGATGAATGACTTGTCTAGTCTATTACTATTGTTTTGGATGTTCAAATGCTTCGTCATATCATGATCATATGTAGAGAACAACATCGTGGCCATGGTAATTATGACCCTGATATGACCCCTCGTGATCCCCCTCCCCCTTGATATAAATATTTCTTTGTTTTAGACATTTGATTTATATTTCATGTATGATATTAAATATTTTATTGAATTTTATATTCAACTTCTATTATATGTTCTTATATATATTTGGTCATCATATTATTTATTTATAAATAGGTAATTTATAACAAAAAGTAACAATAATTTTAAATATTTTCAAGTTATTTTGTAACCGGGTTGCGACCGGTTTGTGTCCATTTTGCGACTACTATCCCAATCACTAACATAGAAACCAAACTGAAACTGGCGCATCTAGTGGTCGTAAATTTTATCAACTCTATCTACTGCAAGCGGACCTGGCAATTGCGACCGAATTTGACGGTCGCAAATCCGGTTGCAAATTTTACCAGGTGATCGAATTTATGATCTTCAACGACTCGATTGATTTTCTACTAGTGATCAACAGATGAAGGGAGGAGTAGGTCTTGAGGGTGAGGCACTGCCTCCTTGCCTTCTCTTCCATTTTTTCTCCATATTCTTTTAAAAAAATAAGTGGGGTCTTGGAGGTTGAGGCATTGTTTCCACCCTTGCCTTTTACTTTGTATAAAACAAAATACAAAGACTTTTCTACCCAAAAGAAAAAAATCCATAAATGAAGAGCCAAAATCCTGTAGAATTTCATTTAAACATTCTTTTAAAAAATTAAATGAATGAATAGTGGAGAAATTGGCCATATCATCACACTGCATAAAATAAAATAAAAAATAAAAAAGAGAGAAAATGACGTCACTGCTTTCAACAAAAAAAAAACCTCAAGCACGAATTGCAAGCTTTAATGTCTACATTGTAAAAGACGAAAAATATGGACGAATGTTGATTGTATGTTGTCAAAGCGGAAAAAGAAAGCGAGAGAGAGTTTGAAACAAAATAATAAAAAAATAAAAAAGAAACAAAAAAAATGATGACCTGTCTGTGTATATATATATATATAAACAGAGAGAATGGAAATTCAACTATTTAATTTAATTTCTACGTACAACCTTGTAGTCAACTGTTTGGGGTTGAAATTTTCTTAGCTTTATCCATATTGGCCCATTCCCATTTACTCTAGACTTTTCCCTGTTTTAATTTCTTTCAAATGTGAACATAGTATTTTGTATACAATATATCTTATTATGTGCTTTCCTTTGTTATATTATAATAAAAAATAGATCTATCTATCAACTTCTATCAAACTATATTGTTATTATATTACAATATCAGAAGAAAACACATGAAAATGCAACATGGACACTTTTTTGCTATAATAATTTCACATAAATTAGAAAGATGGGTGGACTCTTAGATAAATATGAGTTCCTAGGCCTTCTAAACTATATTTAAGTTAGCCTAAACAAGGGGTGTTGAAGGCTTTTAGAGGCAAAGCTCAAGGTGTTGAGCTTATGAAAAAGTCCTTTCACCAACATCAAAATTAGAAAGACATTGGTTGCATAAAGGAATCCCCCACTCTCCTTGGAAGTAAAATCTTACCCCCGCTAACATTCTTACTCTCCACCTCATTTCAAGTTGATTATACAAATAATACCCCTTCTTCTAAAATTAATAACAATAATAATTGAAAGATTTCAGCTATAAGCTTCAAAAATATAGAACTCAACAAGCCAACAAACTGTCTATACATATACAAAAGTACAAAGCTAGAGGCTAATTCAGAGTCATTTGTAACACCTTAAAAGCAGCCCTTGATATTTAATTTCTACAATTTCGTTTCTAAATCATCTCGCAGTCGATAGATTCAATTGCAATAGTAATCTAAGCACCAAAGGAACAAGAGACTGAAAATTAATGCGGCTTGTTCTTAAACTAATGCGGGAGATTCAATTTCTCTCTTTACAGAAGCTATTGTTCCCCAAGCGACAATGTAATTTGTTCTTAAACTAATGCGGCTTGTTCATATTGAGCCCTTAGAAAAATGAGAGCATAACAAATAGAAACTTGTACAGTTCCCTTCCTTCCTGGTGGGAGACTAAACTCTTGGCCACTGTGGGCTGACTACCTGCAACAAGCTAATATCTGTGATCCATCCTGGTATACAGTATATATAGTTCTGGTTTTTGCCATCTAACTTTACAAGCTACTGCATATATAAAGCTGTGTATCATTCAAAAATAACAAACAGGCAAAACGCATCATTTTGATGGAGGGGCAAGCAATGTGAGGTGAAAATCACAAAAATATGCCTTGTGGTTGAAGTAAAAAAAGCTAAGTAGGCTATAACTATAATTGCCTAATAAACATCAACTTCAGACAATATTTATCAAAGATATGATATAACACGCAAAATTGTCTTAGTTTTTCAGAGAAAATTTATCATAAATTATCGTTGAACAACAGAAAGTGTGAAGTTAAAAATAAAATTAAGATATTACAGATATAGAACTGTAAGCAGCTACTACACTTTGGTTTCAAATTGGCTGAAAAACACGTTTGATCTATCATACAACTAAGCAGGTACAAATATATAGAATAATAATTTAACTGATATAATAAATAAAAAAGGAAAAAAAGTCCAACCTCTAATGTACTGAACACAAGTTGCATTCGGCTGGCCACAACCGATGGTTCCTCGGCCTTTCCAAGCACAGCCATTTGTTCTAACTGAAGAGTTTTGACAGGAAGCCTGTTGTTGAAGCCAAAGTAGCCAAATTTCATATCAGTCAAAAAAGAGCTCTAATACAGATTGAAAAGGGACCGCTAAAACAATTCTCCTATTGGAAAAATAAACTCTGACTAGCATATTTTCAACTGCTAGCTTGATAAGGATATTCTTACCATGCCATTCCTTTCATATAATAAGCATTAGCAATCAAAGCACAAAAACCTTTCCATTTTGACAAGGTTTCAGGTGAAACTGGAGGCGAAGAAGACCATCTCATAATAGTAGGTTGCGGAGTACAAAGAATGGTGATAAATATGATGCCCAACCAAAGGATACACTCATCAACCTGCAGGGCAGGAGCAAACATGAGCCATATGTTGATATCTTGGCGTGCGTAAAATGAAAGAAAGAAGAACTCACTTCTTCCAACAATATTCTGGACTTTAAACTAGTTTTCCCACCATAATTCTCCTCTATTCCAACACCATATTCCTTCATGCTTAATAGTTCCTTTCTTAAGCTCTCATCCGTACAGCCTAAGGCGTAAGCATTGACTCCAGCATTAATAAACTCCTAAAACAGGAGATAACATACATTGAGTCGGGAAGATTTTGAAACCTTAAACAGCTGTTAGAATTTCTATTGCAAGAGATAAATAGCATGAACTACTTCAAGTACTTTTAGGTTGTCACCTCCTCCACGGTCAACAACACTCCTGTAACGCCTTAAAAGGCTGATCGCTATGTTACGCGAAGACCGATACTCATTATCAATTGAAGCACAGATCTGAACATTGCACATGAAATTTCAAACTCAGTAAAGTAAGAGTTTAAAAAACTATTGGTAGATCTATTCATAAACTGATGTATATTCAGCAATTGCAAGGTCATTTAGTTCACTTTGAAAGGTCGGATCGCGAGCTCAAAAGTTTGGATTGATATTCCCCATATAATTTTCACATTTAAAAGAAAAGAAAGAGATGCATGAGGCAGCATATTCAATTAATAACTACTTCTAGTCATGACTAATTTAAAAAACTTTGAATATACTAGCTCACAAAACTCACCAGCCATCTTTTCAAAGTTGTAAAGTTTGATATCCCTGAAGTTAATGCACCATGAACACAGAAATTCCACAAATGGTTGTGGGAAATAGAAGGTTTGTTCTGAAAACTCATGCCTAATATTCTGTTAGGAACCGCATTTGGATTGATGCTAGTTTTTTCTTGTCTAAGCCAAGGTATTATTGCTTTTGAAGGGCATAGTGTCAACATGTCTGAACCATAGTCAAACATTACATCATGGTAATTATCCCAACCTCACTTTGACAACCGGAAACCTGGAAACATAAAGCCAAATTATCACTGGCACAAAATATGTAATACTTGTTTAGTTGAAGCCATCGGTTATTTGATATCCTTTAAGTTTTAGCATATGAATTAAATCTGGAAAGTCTAACCATAAAAAATGTCATTCCACACCTAAAAATTAATGAAGACATTGCTGTCAATAAAGATAAGATACTAGAAATGAGTAAAAAAAGGTTATGTTTATTGTATAAATAATTTGCTTTAAGGATAGAGGCAAAGCAACGAACAGGTATCTCAGATTTATATAGCATACGGATAACAAATACAAATTTTTTCAATGAAGAACACAGGCAGAATGCCACCAGCATAAAATAGCAATATACTGTGTAACCTTGATAAAATATTGCACTATGATGAGCTTTGCTAGTAGTCACATATGACCAAATGAAATCAACAAATTGAAACAAAAAAATATCTGATAACTGCCTATCCATAAATCCATGAACTTATGCCTTTCAGGTCTTAAAGTATCATATTTTATACATACTAATCATTCTCAATTTCAGCTTCATTTTTCTTTGTTGTGAACCACATTAAACTTGCTCTGCACTAATTTCAAAGGAAAAACAAATTTGTAAGAAACACCATTCTGTACTCGTGCTAGCCGTCAAATGCATGAAGAGGAACGGTGTGGAGAAACGAAAGGGGAGATATAAATTAGGGGAAAGCAAGGAAAAACAGAAGGTGAAGTATACAGATTCAGAGCTAAGATTCATCATGAAGAATAAACATGTTTAAGCTGACCCAAGAATAAATTCTAAGTAATATAAAATTACTTACCTTTGATTACTCATCAGATAATATCTTCCAGTCTAAGTGAAATCACAGATTGGAAATCACCACTATTGACAAGTCAAAACACATGATCGTCAGAGTTATCTACTTGTCAGAGTTATCTACCCGTCACAACGTCGTGTCAGAGGATTGCTTGAAAATGTGAGAACAGAAAAGTTCTAATTCCCAAAATCAGTGTTTTGTTCTGACCAGACCATCGTGCATATATTTATAGAGAGTAAAGAGGTGGCAGTTACCAGATGAATGCTAACATTATTTGATTGACGACCAATCAATAAAAGGTTGTATCCTTTAGTCAATGAGTAGCTAATAAATGATAATTTTTAACATTAGCCTCCCAATATTCTACTACCATATATGAATGATTCACTATGGTTGACAAGTAGCAACAACTAGTAACAAAGTCGCATAATCCCCTCATCTGGGTGATTTAAAAGGGAAAAAATATCCATCATAGAACAGGGGGAAAGTATGGAAAGGAATCAATTAACTGGCTGTAAAATGGGGCTTTTTTCAATGGCTTTACCTAAAGCAACTCAGAAGCAATGCAAAAAATTTCTCAAAAGCATAATTAATAGCTCAATCAGAATATTATTTTTTTAAAGATGGGAACCCTCATAGAAATAACTATCAGAGAACATTGTTCTATCCTTCGGTTCTGTGGACTCAAGACAAGGCAAACCCATACGTGCAAACAAAGAAAAGGTTCAGAACAAAAACCCAAAAACATGAACCTTAAAAAAAGAATTTAATCACCATCACCATATGATACCATCCATCATCATATGATACCATCCCCAAACAAATGCAAATTCATCAGAGAAAGAAACAAAGATACAAAAACAGGGACAGAAACAGAGAGCCGTCCAACTTCTTCACTTCATCACAAAAACAAGGACAGAAACAGAGAGCCTACCCTATCCACAGTCCGAAGTCCCGAAGTCTCAAGTCTCAACAACTTCTTAGCCTCTGTCACACTTACCAGAGCAGAGGGATTGAAATCTTCTTGAATGGAAAGAAGTGAAGAAGTTGGACGGCTGCCGGGAATATACAATTGGCTCATCTGGATTAGCCAAAATCTAGTGGCCAAACAGGATCGGGTGGGGACTCTTCGACTGATATTTCCCGTGAATTGCCGGCAAGAAACAAACCGAGTTGGAGTTAGGTCTGCTAAACGTGCAACTAGGCTTATGTTCGAATGAACCGTGAGTGTGTTCAAAATCAGTTTGAATAGTTTAAAGTCGTTTAAGTTTGACTCGGTCGCTTGAAGTTTATTTGAATTCGAGTTAAAATACATTTAAATTATTTAATTTTGACGAGTTTGAAGCCTAGTTCTTAAAATTAGTTCACGCTCTTGCTCAATTTCTATTTTTCTTGTACATGTATCTAACAAAAAATAATAATCGCAATGAATGTGAATTGAACACGACCTTTAGGTCTTTAGGATGACTCTCTCCCAACTAAGTTATCCCTATATTGGCATTATTTTGTTATTTTATTGTATATAAATAAATACAATTAACTACAATTAAACTTATTAATATATATATATATATATATATATAATCTTAGTCGGGGCAGATAATATTTTTGTCTTAATAATCGTTTAATTACAAGGACAACCCAAATTTAATAAAAAAACAACAACAAAATAAAAAATAAAAATAAAACACCCTCACCACTACCCTCATTTAATACATAGTCAATAATAATATTTATTTATAATTTTAAATGTATTTTAAAAATAAAAATAATATTATTATGTATATTATTATATTATATTATTGAGTCGAGATACGAACCGATTTCGAGTTATAATCGAGTTGAGTTGAGTCGAATACTACCTTAATCTAGCTTGATCTCGTAAGATTCGAGTTCGAATTCCAACATTTAAATGTCAAATTTTGAGACGAGTCTAACCAAGCCAAATACGAAATATTCATGAAATAGCTCGTTCAATTAGGAGCCCTAATTAGAGTCTTTGGACATAGGTGTATACCTCGAGGTGGAGTCGTATGGATATCCACCATTAACAGCCCTTGATCACAAGTTGCAAGCTGAAGCATTGTACACTGCACACACCTGAAACTCCAATTTCCCAATTGGCCTCCATCCAAATATATTATATATACGATTCAACCAGGAGCAGCTCTTGATCACAAGTTGCATGTGAAGTGTTGAACGCCTGAAATTTCTTCAATCACCTGCGGGAAAAAAACATCAATCACCCAATTAGGGTCCATCCGTGATTCGAAATTTTCATTTATTGGAATATATATCAACCATACGGAGGCAACCACAAGCATATATCCCTGAACTACTACCACCAAATTGGGCTCCATCGATGTTTAGATATCAACAACTTTAAACTTTAACCAAAATTATATAAATGATAAAACCATCATCAATAAAGCCTTCTTCATGTCAAATCATCAAGAAAATAAATTTAATAACGGAAGCGTACCTAGATCCATAATAGTAAAGTAATCCTTTGATTTCTTCTGCGTTTGATCTTCTAGATTCAGCACTTGTTCTTCAAAACCAAAGTTTCCTGGATGACGGGATACCAGAAAAGAAAACTACGGTGTGAATCTGGGGACCATAACCGTATTTATCCTTATTTTTCATAATTCCAATTTAACCTATCATAAATTAGAGATTAAGAAAACGGTATCTACACATATTTATCCATACTCATCTTAAATATATGATATCTCTATATATTATTAATGGCCCATTAACCTTAATTTTAACAGATCAATTTAATTTAGGCTATGCCTTAACATATATACATCTAATATCCAACAATCAGCCTTTGCCGGACCATTAATACCACAAGTTGAATGCTAAGGGTTATGAACCCCCCACGAACTTCCATCAAAACCCAAATGGGCTCCATCGATTTTGCGTTCACAGGTAATTAGTAGAACATGTGACTGATAAGGTAGATATTTTGTTGCTATAGATTTGTTTGATGAGAGGGAATTTTATACCCTACTCAGTTGGTTTTTCCATCTGATTACATATAATGCTAAAACTAAATTCTGTCTCTAACATAGGTTGCACGTGACATGACATGATATGGCTTAGTAATATAAACATAGGTTGCACGTGACATGGCATGATATGGCTTAGCAGTATATGAGGTATTGATGTATGTAAACAACAAAATAATAGGTAACAATTTGAACTAAGTTCAATATTTTATAAATGTTGAATTTATCAGGCTTGAGTTTTGAGCTGAATTGAACCGCGGTCATGTACTCGTAATATATTTATTGTTTATCAAGCTATTGGCTTCAACTCGAACGTTTATTGAACTACTAAAAGAATAAGTATAAATTCAAGCATAACTGAAGCTAATGAATTTTTGTGGCAAGATAGCTTAGTTTGACTACACCCCTAAATTAGTGAATGCCGATTAGGGTTCTCGGATAGTGGACATTTTATTTTTAAGCTCTGCCTCTACTAATATAATAATAATTATCCTAAATAATATGGATCTAATTGTCATAGTGCGTAGGACATCTTAATTTTGCGTTCACTATAAGAAAACACCCGAAATCTCCTCCTGCCATCAATCAAATTTTTGTAAATAAATTTCAAACAATTTTAAAATATACTAAATAATCATGAAATTCAGTATTCGGATTAGTTTTTCTTGAAAGTGATTGATAGTTATGACCACCCTATGACCCTCCCCATCCTGAGATTTTGGTTTCTCTAAAAATGATCCATTATATATAGGCACTTTTCTTTCGAATTACTCTAGAAACTTATAAGAAAAGAGTCAAAACATTGTTTTTTTTATAAAAATAAACTTTTTTGACGGTTTTAATTAATTTTTTTAAAAATATGTTAGGCACATTAAGAGGAAAGGTGGTATGAATAAAGTACCAAAAGGTCTTTTTATTATAGTTTAAAAATGTATTAAATCAACCTATGGAATGTCGAGTGTATGATGCGGCAATATGAATTTATCTAAGAGTGAGCATTTGGACGTAACGGAATTAAGTTCGGCGATCCAATTTCATAACAGACACCGATCTAACCGTTTGGTAACAGAATAACTGAAATAAATAATAAATTATAAAAAAATAAATTTGTTTAACTATTCAATCGAAATTATATTATTGTTTTAGTGAACACAATAATTTAATAAGTAATTTTAAATGTATGTATCATACTAAACAAATAAAATTCATGGTAAAAATATTATAATTTTATTACAATAAATAATATATATATATATATATATTAATTTTTTCTAAAAATTTGGTTTTTTTGGCTCGGTTGGTTCCGAGCCTCAATATCAATATGGAACTCAATTTGTCTATAGCCCAACAAAATACCAACGGAACTAGTACGAAGCCGAACTGAATTGACAATATGATTTTGGTTTGGTTTGATTTTAAGTTTTCACAAAAGTTTGTTGAGCACTACATTTATCTATCTTTATTATTGTTAAAAGAAAGTCAAAATTCTTATTTTAATTAAAATTAAAGTATTTAACCAATTAAAATACAACACATATAAAAATAATAAATTAAACCACTATAAATTTTTTTTTGTTTAATTGTAATCTATATTTAAAATTAAAATCTATCTCTAATATATTAAAATCAAGATGGCTTGCACATATCATAACATTTTAGCTAATATATATATATATATATATATGATAGGGTGCAAACATTTTTTAAATGTGAACTTCATGAACTTCATTTTGGCCACTAATTTTTATCTAAAGGTTTAGATTTAACAGTAGTGGGTAGTAGTTATGGGGTAGTTCTATCAATAACTATAACACCCCAATTTCGGTTCACTTAAGAACTGAATTAGAAATGTTATGATCGAGTCGAGTTATATTTAAAGTTATCTGTTGGTACGACTCGATCGATGAAATAAATCGAACAACCTTCTTAGTGTCATGAGAATGCTAGACATTGTTAAATATACATGAACACATCAAATATAAATAAAAATTATAAAAGTAAATAAATGCATTGAGCTCAAGTATGTGTATCGTTTATCTGTCTTCCCACTAAAGTCGACTAAGGATTTGAAAAACCTATATATATATATTATACGAAAAATTTTAGTAACGAATATTAAAGGTCTGAAAAATAACTAATATAATCTGGCAAATTGGTATTCTATTACCCACAGAAACTTATGAAACTTCGAGATTGCCACACATTAGGTGGTAACACATACTTACTTAAGCAAGTGTCGGCTTGCATGCACGTCTCATAATCATATTTATATATACAACGCTTACGCCCTCACACGTTCCATATCACCCGCCACGGTACTCGAGTGGCTAAAGGAACAGTTAAGTAAGTGCCACATATTCAGAAAATGCACTACATTATGTAGTATCCTCATACACCGCACTACCTTAGGGTTTGAAGGAATACTAGTGTGGCCTGCACGTATCTCCGTACCACTCATTCTCTTATTCGGGAAATCCGTAAAAATACACACACTTATATAGTAGGCTTAGGGAAGAGGTTTTTATCATATATTTCTGGAGCTTTAGTTTGAAAACTAACAAGGGATCTCATCCTTATAGTTTTATTAAACATGTGTAGAAAGCACAACTAAATGGCCTGACATTGGAGGGATGCAATAAAATGCCGACAATGCCATCCTACTTATAAAACATGATCAAACTCTACACGCAAGGAGTCAAGCAGAGAGGGAGAGTCCTACGGACATGTGGTCCAAGCTCAAAGCGTATCTGCACATCTTCGGCAAGCTCAAACTTCGAAACCTACATTGGAATCCACTACTAAGTAAAATAATAACATCTGTATATGATGTATGCTTGTGGTGTGTGCTCACATCATCAATACATCCTAATAAAAAGACTATAGTTAATAAACATTTCGCTAAACACAGAACACATAAATCGAGACATAATAAAGAAAATAACTAATAACAAATAATAAATAAATAAATAAATACATTCACAAATAAATAGATAGATGATAAATACAGAAAAATAATCAATACAATAATCATAAAATAATAATATCATTTACTATACATGTAAATGACTAAACATGAGTAAATATTATATATTCTAGTGTTAGTAATCATATAAATAATTAAATAAATAAATACATAATCATTCTATAAATAAATAGCTATTGATTTTAATTAATCATGAATAATAATAATATCATAGTCATCATTACAGAATATGTAATTAAATAGAATTAAATAATAACATACATGCAACGAACAAATAAATAAATAAATAAATAATACAATTTAGTAAACAAAAAAACTAACATTAATAAGTGAATAGAGTATTAATAATAATAAATAATCATCTAAACATACATCATATACGATAAACATATTAATATATATAAATAAATAATAATGAAATGGTGAACCGAATCAACCTATGCAATTCGACTAAGTCAAGCCGAGTCGACTTAGCTGAGTCAATAAACAGTGCTGGCCAGGTAGCCGGACGTGGCACAGGCTCGGACATGACCACAGACACAAATGGGTGATGATACTCGGTCAAGTAGACGTGAACATGGGTAGGTGGTGCAAAATTGGGCGGATGGACACAACAAGGGCAGCGGGTAAATGGGCTGAACGAGGGCGGCAGTACCTCTCGCAGAGAATGCCGACGGTGGCTCTGTTGGGGGCACCGCCAGTCAGGATCGACAGGGTACGTGATGGCAGAGGTGTTGGTGGTGATGACCGGCAGAGTCCGGCCACTGGTTGGCCAAAAAATGGCAGGAAAGAGGGCGGTGTTGCTCCCAGGTGCAGCGATGTCGCCGGCGGTGATCGCGGCCGTGGTGGTCGTTGTGGGTTATATCAAAATGTAGATCTCGGTGAGCTGGAGCTATGTGGGTGGTCGGATCAGCCTGAGGCAGCTCGCTGTCGCCAAAAAATGGCCTGATATTTGGCGGCGGTGGTGATGAATAGTGATTGTTACGAATGGCATGATATGCAGGGCACCGGTAGTCGTGATTGTTACGAATGGAAAGCCGGCCACGAGATAGTCAAGACCATACCAAATGGGTGGCCAAAGGAGGGCTGGGGTCCCAAGTGGTGGCGCCAGTAACAGTGGAAACCACTAAAAACGGGAGAAAACTTCTATAAATCGATGGGTGATGCTACGGTTGAGTGCACAACCCAGATATTGCCATGGGTCATGATCTAGATGTCTAACAATTCGTGTCTTAGTGGGATCAACCTATGGGTATGTTTAATATACATATGGACGAAAAGCTCAGATTGTGACCATCGAAAGTCGACTCGAGTCTTAAAAGTGATTATATAGGCGGGAATCGAGGCAAAAAGGTTAGATGGGCTTCGAACCCTGAACTCAATCAAGATGGGCCCATAGGGGCACAATCGAGCGATCCAAAATTCTTATGTTGCATGCAACTGAAATACCCAGAAAATCCCAAACCGATGCTAAATGCTAAAATGACCTAGATTTAAAATCCTAGCGAACTCACAAAAATCATATGTATACTTTGTGTATACACTGATAACTCATTCTATATACTATAATATGCATCTCGCACATAATCAGCCATCTATACGTGCTCATACAGCCAACTAGGCTCCATACTCATATTATGAAAATTAGTCTTGCTCGAGCTCTCTTGAATTGACTCGATACTGACCCAAAGAAGGTAAAACTAAAATCAGGTAAAATCCTAACCCAAAAATGGGGTTTTACAATAACTACTCTATGTGAGCCACTAGATGAAAACATGATGGTGATGATTGAAGTTTATAAAACAAAAAAGGCTCACACTCTATCATTTTTGTATGTGTGTGTGTGTCTATATATATATAATATATATAGAATTGTGTGTTATAGTTTAGAAGCTGTTCATTAGATTATTATTATACAAACTTTGCGAAAGAGGATATCCACCCTTAAAGAGGCTTAAGATGGAGATCTTATTGAAATTTCACACAATGCATAGTGAATTATACTAACATATGAACATTCTTAACTTTATAGGAGCTCCTAGCATGAGCACTCCAAGTTCTGAGAGAGACCACACATCCGATCAACTAAGAGGGGGACTTTGAATAATGCAGATGATCACTCCCAGCTATACAAAGGCAACACCTCAATGCAACTAAGAGGATGAACTTGAAGAGATGTGGATATATGATTCGATTCTTGTACTTAGTTCCAACCTTTTAGATAGGTAATTTATTTTTAGATGATGCTAAACTTAACACACATAACATATGGGTCATGGTTACGTATTCCATGTAGTCGCCAACATAAATTAAACACATAGACAAGAAGGCATCATCTAGTGTAAGGGTATTATACCCTAACACTCAGTCTTCATGTGGACTCTTCACATGGTATGAATCGTAAGCTCCATTGACCCAAGTTACTCTAACACATACATAGCTACAACCAAATAAGTTTATTGTACCTAGTATGCTCCCCATCATGTTCTAGGACTTTGAAGCTTACACACCCTACAAACGGTTGGTAGAGTTTTCCAAAGTTAATATCTTGCATGGCGATAATTATAATAATAATATAATAATGCTAAGGCACACAATCACACTACACATCCACATACATCAGAACAAGGTCTAGGGCACCAGCCCAAAACATAATACAACATGAAGTCTCATAGTTCCCGATAATACATAAATCTAAAATACATAACAAATGTCCCCAAAAGTCATAGGTCAGACACACGGCAATTCATACACATGGTGTCATCCTCTGCTATAAGCCTCTTGATCCATCCACCTATGTAGGCCACTAACGTGCTTACTCAGCTACATAGATATAGGAAATCCATCATTCAATTACCAATCCAAAAATAATTACTCATAAACAATAATGACAAATTAGTATCTTAATACCAATGGAAAATCATAAAATTTTGAATTCATCACAAGGCATAAAGATGAGGCCAACTTGGCCAAACATCATACAATAAATATTGGAGCAAACTTAACGACTTCATACTTACATACATACAAACTTGCGCTTATGCCCTCACTTCTTTTATATATCATCCGTCACAGTACTCACGTGACTTGGAATAGTTAGGTTAGTTTCACAATTTTTGAAAGCATGATGCATTCGTAATACCCTACTTACATTACACTACTTTATGAGTACTAGTACAATTTTTAGAACCCGTGTCACTCACACTCCTATTCGTGAAATCTGCAATGTCATGTGTATTTTTATATATTAAGCTTAGGGAGGGACTTATATAATGAGTTTTTAGATCCTCAGTTCAAAAATGAACAACGGATCCCATCCTTATAGTTTTATTAAACTACAAAAAACTCAGCTAAATGGCCTCACAATGGAGGGATCTGACAAAACACTGCAGACAACATCCTCTGTCAAAAGCTTGATTAAACTTGACACTCAAGGAGTCAAATGGATGTGAACAAAGGAGTCTTATAGAACTAGATGAGTCAAGCCCCTAGTCCACACTCGGCGAGCTTAGTCAGTGTAACCTACGAAGGAGATGAAAATAGAATCAACCTCGAATCACTTCGGCATATAAAACGAGGCAAGGCCTGAACACATACACCACACAAAGAACCTTAATTAACTTATTTATTTGTTTAATGAAGTATTCATCCTCATTAGGTTACCTCAACTAGGGTTCAAGCATGTAAACTTAGTGAAAGTCTCATATGTAGGATTTTTATCAAACAAACTTTGTTGGGTGATTTGGGCGAGCTAAACGATGTCCAAATGGGATAAAGTTTTGTCTAGTGGGCCCTAATACTCTAAAGGTTTGATAAAAAAATTACCAAGTTCTGGCCCACGGGCGAACATGGTAAACGAGGCCCAATAAGGTCAGGTTGTGCTTGGAATAATGTTCATGGGCAGCAATTGTTCTAAGTCTTGTTCATAGGGTTGGAGACTCCAAATGCATATGGGTAAAATGGTAGCATTAGCAAACACATGGGCTTCAATCTTATAAAATTTAAAGTCCATACTTCAAGTATTTTGGGCCTAAGTGGACTCAGGAAGAGAAGGCATTGGCAAAGTCATTTCTAGAACTTTCTAGACCTACTAGGATTAAAAAATTATAATTCACGATCTACTGAGCCATTGGCTCTCAAATTTTAGGGTGGTGTTACTGGGACATTGTAACACCCCGTTTTGGCTCACCCATGAACCGACTCGGAAATGTCACTGGTGACCGAACCGTTCACTAATCTACTGGATTCTGTTAAGCTGACCCGGATCTGCCATCGGTGTCTCAAGATGAAGATGCAAACATGAAATGCATGAATGAGAACAATTGGGTTCTAACGGAGTCCTACATGGATGCCATGACATGCAAGCAAAGACAAGACAAAACAATAAATGAGAAAACAAAAGAAAATATATACTACTACAGAAAAACGGATAGAATCTACCATGGCATCCCATCATTATCTCATTTGTTTTTATCCCAGCCGAGTCTAAACTCCAAGGCTCCCTACTCATTCACATTTATCCGTTCATTTCATAACAAGCAAATCATCTAAACAAACACATCACAATTATCATTCACGTAGCAATAACACACCATCGTTATAGATTACACACGGCAAGTACATGTGTGCGCGGTTCCGTGCTGCTCCTCCACACTCCCGACAGCTTTCATCCCTCACATTTCTCACCTACATATATATAGAAAAACCGTCAGTAACGAGTGTTACCGGCCCGGAAAATAACTAATATCAATCTGGCACAGGAGAGCAAA
>JAURVB010003628.1:0-20745 GCA_033002965.1 Piper betle
CCATGTCAATATATATATATATTCCGGGTCTTTACACTGCTGGTATTGAGCATACTGAGCCATTGATCAGGGATTGGATGGCCAGGATCCAGCAGGGTGATGTGCCCCTTTGTCCAGCCAATGCCTATATAAGGAGCAGCTTCATTTGGTGGTGAGGCAGAATAGATCAGAGTGATAGAACAAGTGTGGGTAAGTGTCTCCCCTTGTGGAGAGGTGAGATCGAGTCGGGGAAAGGGGACGCCTTGGGTGTTTCTGCAGCCAGTCCTGGACGGGTCTAGGACTGGAACACCAGGGAAGCTGCCGGCGCAGCTGCTATCCGCCTGAGGGCTGAGTCACCCAGTTCTGTCCAGCAACCTCGAGGGTGTGTCGAGAGACCAAGTCGTGGGGAGTGAATGTCCACGACTTGCTGGTAGTCTAGTGTATACATTACTTGTATCCTATATTCATACTAGTGGAATAGAGGTTGGGCTGAGTTATCGTAAAATATTGTGTGTGCGTCGGTTTGGTGACCGAGAACCTGATCGGTGATTCCTGCGATCAGGGTGTAACGACCCGCCATTTTTCACGATATTGTGGGCCTAGCTGGCCAGGTGTTACTCACAATTAAGTAAATATGACTAACATTTTTTATTTAACAAAAACATATATAAAGATCCCACAGTCTTGGACCGTTTCCCAGCAGCCACACTTATTTCTCAATTAAATAAAAAAAGGAGTCCTCATATTTATTTTGCTCCATACTCTGGATGTCAATCTCCTAATCTCGTATTTGCATACCTGCGGAGGCAATTCCGCGTTAGTGATTACAACACTAAGTAGTATAATAGATAAAACAAGACAAGTACATTCCACTATTTCCTTAAGTTTATTTTAATATGCGGTGGAGCGATTCCGCTATACTCCAAAACAATGCGGAGGAGGTATCCGCTGTGATCCGCACACCCCGGCCGTAGCCTTTTTGTGGGGAGGCTACCACTACCGTCTCCAGTGCCAGTGCCTCGCACACCCCGGCCGTAGCCTTTTTGTGGGGTAGCTATCACTGTACTCGGGTGATTGCTATGCCCCGTTTGTGGGGAAGCTCTCACTACCAATTCTAGTGCCAGTGCCTCGCACACCCCGGCCGTAGCCTTTTTATGGGGCGGCTATCACTGCACTCAGGTGATTGCTATGCCCCGTTTGTGGGGAAGCTCTCACTACCAATTCTAGTGCCAGTGCCTCACACACCCCGGCCGTAGCCTTTTTATGGGGCGGCTATCACTGCACTCCAGTGCCAGTGCCTCACACACCCCGGCCGTAGCCTTTTTATGGGGCGGCTATCACTGCACTCCAGTGCGATGGAGGAATCGCTGTGCCTCACTCACCCCGGCCGTAGCCTTTTTATGGGGTGGCTATCACTACTCCAAAACAATGTCGATGCATTACAAAATTCACGTACATAACACGACCCAGTGTCGGACTGAGTCAATTCATTGACCCCGGTTGCACTCGGTGCATGGTAGTCGAATCTGGGCTCAGGCCGACTTAGGCTACCAACAAGGAAAGTATGATGTTCTATCTATTATACGTACCTGATTTGTGATTACGTCTGACTATGACCCGTGAACCCTAATACAGTAATGGGGAGGTCGCCTGGGACGGAGATGAGGGATGAAATACTCCCTCCTCCTACATATATATACACTTCAACCATTCCCTCCATTAAATTCTCATACCCCATCATCCATTGGTATTTCCTAGGTTCAACGACCCCTTCATTAAATTCTCACACCCCATCATCCATTGGTATTTCCTAGGTTCAACGACCCCTTCTCCTTTTATAAAGAATAAATGACGGCTAGGGTTTGTGGAAGCACCCTTTCACCATAATTCCTTTAACCGCGTAATTGGGTAATTAACACGGTTCACTTAACCTTTTCACTCAACCTCTTAAATGGTACGGTTCACTTTACTAGTTTAAACGGTTAAATGGTATGGTTTACTTAACCGGGTAAAAATACTTAACCGGTTAACTAATACTTTCCACTTGACCGGGTAATTAATAATTAACCGGGTAGCGGGTAAATAATTTAAACAAATTCATGGATACCAACGTTCGATCCCACCGCGTCGAATATATAATATATATATATATATATATATATTTCCGGGTCTTTACAAGGGTGTGCTGGCAAGTGTGGGTGACCGGGTACAAGGACGTATCACCGCTGTGACTTGGTGCGATCGAGCAAGTGTCTGGCAGTGCACTGCAACCGGAGCCGAGCTCCGGTACCTGGATGCGCCAGCAATCGGGCGTGGTACCGGTATTTTGCTCGGGTTTTTGCGAAGGTGGTGTCCGGAGTGGTGCTGTGCAGTGCATCCGCTGGCTGCATAGCATTGTTGGCTGGTGGTTCCGAGGAGGGAAACACGCCGCACGGGGAAAGATTAGGGCGAAAAATAAGACCCTAGATCGGCCCTGTGACAGTAGGCCCTACAGATCTCCATCGTGCTGGCTAGAGTCTACCGAAGTAGTTATAGTTGGGCCAGAGAAGGTGAGGGAAGCAACTGAAAGGTGAAACTCATTCAGCAAAGGCTTAAGGCAGCTCAGGATTGACAGAAGAGTTATGCTGATACTCGAAGGAGGGACCTAGCGTTCCATGTTGGGGAGTTTGTGTACCTAAAGACATTTCCTACGAAGGGGGTGATCAGATTTAAAATATCAGGGAAGTTGAAGCCAAGATTCATAGGACTTTTCCCAATCCTGGATCGAGTTGGAAATTGTGCATATAGACTAGCATTACCACCAAGCCGAGTGGGAGTACACAATGTTTTCTATGTGTCAGTGCTAAAGAAATATGTACGAGATGAGGATAATATAATCACAAATTTGAAGACTTAGAGCTGCAATCAAATTAAACCTACGAGGAAAATCCGATTCGCATCCTGGCATGAAAAATAAAGACACCCAGGAACAAGGAAATTCCTTTGCTAAAAAGTATTGTGGAAAAATCAAGGGTCAGGGAAGCTACATGGGAGACTGAACAAGAAATGGTAAGGAAATACCCTAGCCTATTCGTGGCATAAAATTTTTGTAATTGTAGTAGCATGAACTGATCTCGAAGATAAAATTAATCATGATTGTTCTGTTGCCCGTTATGATATTTCAGGGATGAAATATTTCAAGTCAGGGAAGGATCGAACGTTGGGGAATTAATATTATTAACTATATTATATTCTCTACTCGGTTAATTCTACCAATGTAATTATTATATTTTATTATTTACCTGGTTACCCAGTTAATTAAAATGCCATTGTTGGGATGTTTTCACCTGCCCTAGCCGTCATTTTCATTTCATTTTTTATAAGGGACGTCCTCCTCACCCTAGCCGCCTCTCATTCACATTTTCTTCTCCTCTTCCTTACCTGTGCCGCTTCTTCCTCCTTGCTTGGGTATCCTTCCCATATGCATGGATCAATCCTTTTAATTTTCATGCATTCATACCAGTTTGTCGGCCAAGGCTCACGCCCTGCATGCTCACAGCGCTTGGCCTTGACATTGGGTTGTCGTGCAGGGAGAAGGGAAGCATTCCCGGTGGTGCAGGGAGAAGGGAAGCCTTCACCTTGCAGTCCAGGCGGTGCTGTTGGCCAAGCGTTGCGCACCTTGGTGCAGAACAGGATTCGCCTTGGATGGTTGTTGAAATGTAAGAGCTTTAAGCTTCCATTTAGATTGCTAGGGAAGGGAAGCAGTTAGTGTAGGACATGATCTGGTTTTGGGTTGAAGAAGAAGACATTAGGTTTGGTTTATGGTGCCAAGAAGAAGGTAGGAGAAGAAGAGCGTTGGGGAAGAAGTAGATAGCAGTTCTGTAAATTTTGCTTGACTCAAACGGCTCGAGTTAACAAATAATACTAACTCAAAATAAATCTTTAAAAATAATTATTCTAATGGGTTATGGGTTAAAGATACGGTAATGATAAACGATCGATAATTAATCGGCCTACTACAAGCGATTAATTTAAATCGAATGGTTATAAGTAATTAATAAAATAAAGATTTTACTTTTACTATATTAAATTTAATATTAGGTCAATAAAGTGATTAGTTTAATAACAGGTTAGTAAGGTAGAAAATAGGTTAATAAATTATAATTGGGTAAAAATCACAAGCGTTAAACCTACATAACCTAATGAAAATTAATAAAGTTCGAAACTTTATTGAGTTGAATAATTTAAAATAATTGTATTAGTAATATCTTTGAATTAGAATAATACAAAGTATTTTAAATAATTTAATCGAACAACTGAATTAATTAAATTGCAATTAATAAGGATAGCAATAAATATTATAACCAAAGGAAATATACTAATAATAGTAATTAAATATTTGTTTATAAGTTGATAATTATTTTATCATTTGATAAGTATGAATTATAATTTAGATAATTAATTTAAAATGTAGAGTAGGATTTAAATAATTATGTCACATGAATACTTTAATATTTAATATTGTTGAATTTTAAAAATGATATCAATTAGTCATTTAGTTGCATTCATTTCTACTCGAATAAAATTATACATATGTATAATTTTATTTTCTCGTTCGGATTAAGATCGTTGGTCACAGTTGCAGGCTCATTTACGAACTATCTGGGTCTATATAATTATTTGAAATGTTGTATTTTCCCGTGTTGATAGCCCTAGTCAGCTTGAGCCTATATTCGATGCAAAGACCGTGGAAAAAATTTTTTTTTAATATATTCGACTCGGGCAGGGAAGCATCGAACGTTAGAGAATTAATATTAATTATATTATATTCTCTACCCGGTTAAGTCTACCCGGTTAAATATTTTATTCTTTACCCGGTTACCCGGTTAAAGGAATTAAATACGGGTGTTAGTGTGTTTCACAAACCCTAGCCGTCATTTCATTTATAAAGGACGTCCTCCACCCTAGCCTTCATTCGCATTCTCTTCTCCTCTTCCTTGCCGCGTGTCTTCTTCCTTGCTTAGGTATTCTTCCTATCTCCCTCTTCTTAATTTTCTTGCATGCATATTTTAATTTGATAATAAGCTTTATAATCGTGAGGATTAAAAGTTTAAAATCAATAAGAAAACAAATATAATTTTACACCGGAGAAACTAAAATTGCCGACGAGCGTCCCCTGTTTCGGCGAAATGGGGAAGCACAGGCAAGGTCGCTGGGAAGCGGTGGCGAGGGTCGTTCCGACGTCGGAAGATGATCATACCCTCTTCATCGATCAGTGTAGGGTCGATCTCACGGGTGTGGATGCCGGCCTGGGGTGGGAAATGGCCAAAAACAGTAACGGCGGCAAAAACAGGGGCGACGGCGGTGGGGGAAGAAATCCGGCCGCCCTAGGTGGCGACGGGTTCCAATAGGGCCGGGGAAGGTAGATAGGTGGTCGAGGGTGACGAGGCGACCACCCAATTGAGGCGGCGATGCTCGCCGGCGGTGGAATCGCCGCCGCAAGCGCGCCGCTAGGAGGGCGATGCGGGCGTCGCCACTGCTGGAAAACGGCCGGAGTTGGCCGGGCGACACCGCCAGGGCATGGCAGGGCTGGTCGACGACGATTGACGGCGGCCGGAGGTGGTCGGCGGCGGCGGCGGCTGGAGCGTGCCTGGAGTCCGGAACAGAGCTCGCCGGGGAAGAAGAAGAAGAAGAAGGGCGGTGGCAATTCTGTAAATACTGGTTGACTCGATACCGACTCGAGTTAAAAATAATACAAACACGTAATAAATCTTTAAAAATAATTATTTTAACAGGTTATAGGGTAAAGTTACTAAACTAATTAGTTATTGGACGAAGTCGACATGGACATAAGTAATAAAAAAAACGGTAATGAGAAACTATCGATAATTAATCGGCGTAATAAAAGCGATTAAATTAAATCGGACGGTTATAAGTGATTAATAAATAAAGATGTTACCTTTACCATATTAAATTTAATATTAGGTAAATAAAGTGATTATTTTAATAACAAGTCAGTAATGTAGAAAATGGGTTATTAAATTATAGTCGGGTAGCAATCACTCGCGTCGAACCTAAATAGCATAATGGAAATAAATAAAGTTCGAAACTTTATAGAGTCAAATAATTTAAAATAATTGTATTAATAATATTTATGAATTAAAATAATACAAATTATTTTAAATAATTTAATTGAACAACTTAATTAATTAAATTGCTGTAAGTAATAGTAGCGATTAAAAAAGATTATAACCGAAGGAAAATATACTAATAATAGTAATTAAATATTTGGGTATAAGTTGATAATTATTTTATTAATTGTTAGGTGTTAATTATGATCTAGATTATTAATGTAAAGTAGGATTTAAATGATTATGTCACATGAATAGTGTAATTTTAATATTGTTGAAATTTAATAGTGATATATATATATATTAGTTATTTAGTTGCATGCATTGCTACTCAAATAAAATTATACTTATGTATAATTTTATATTCTCATTCAGATTAGGATCATCGGTCGCAGGTCCGAGTTCGAAATATCCAGGTCCGTATAATCATCTGAAATGTTGTATTTTCCCTTGTTGGCAGCCAAAGTCGGCCTGAGCCCAGATTCGACCACCATGCACTGTGGCGCAACCGGGGTCAAGGAATTGACTCAGTCCGACACGGGGCCGCACCATTAAAATTACTATGTGTGTCCGTATAATTATTTGAAATGTTATATTGCCTGTATAATTATTTGGAATGTTGTATTGTCCGTATAATTATTTGAAATGTTATATTTTCCCAACTGGTATAACAATATGAAATGTTGCATTTTCCCAAATTGGTAGCCTTTGTCGGCACTGATCTCAGAATGAGTTGGGAGACGATTTTTAACCTCAAGATGAATTGGGGGACCATGACTAACCTCAAGATGAATTGGGGGACCACCTAATCTCAGGATGAGCTGGGAGACGTCTTCTAATCTCAGAATGAGCTGGGAGACAATGTTCTAATCTCAGAATGAACTGGGAGACCATGACAAATCTCAAGATGAATTGGGAGACCACCTAATCTCAGGATGAGCTGGGAGACGATTTTTAACCTCAAGATGAATTGGGGGACCATGACTAATCTCAAGATGAATTGGGGACCACCTAATCTCAGGATGAGCTGGGAGACGTCTTCTAATCTTAGAATGAGTTGGGAGACAATGTTCTAATCTCAGAATGAACTGGGAGACCATGACAAATCTCAAGATGAATTGGGAGACCACCTAATCTCAGAATGAGCTGGGAGACAATTTTAACCTCAAGATGAATTGGGGAACCATGACTAATCTCAAGATGAATTGGGAGACCACCTAATCTCAGAATGAGCTGGGAGTCGACTTCTACTAATCTCAGAATAACCGGAGAGACAAATTACTAATCTTAGAATGACCTGAGGGATAATTACTCTTTGTTTGTGTAATAATAGTAATAATAACGAGTGAAATGATAATAGGGATTATATTGACTTGTTTCATTTAATTATGCGGCTTAGTGGTTTTATCACTAACGCGGAATTGCCTCCGCAGGTGAGCAGCTTTGGGACTAAAGAATAGAAGCGTGGTTGATTGTGAGATCCCTCAACTTAGTCCCACATCTAATACCTACTGGGAGAAGATCCTATTTATAAGTGGGAATGGACTATAGATCTTTAACTTGGTTAACCATTTTAAAGAAATGACTTAGGCCCATTACGTTGCACTTTGGGCTGGGTCGTTACAGGTGGTATCAGAGGAACCTGGTTCCGTGTTAGATGGTGGGCTAGACTAGGGCCTTTGGCTAGGCTGCCGGTCACGGGCCAGAAAGGTCGGGGGACTGGGGCTAGCAACGGGCCAAGTATAGGCATTTCGGGAACGAAATTTTCTAAGGTGGGTGGATTGTGAGATCCCTCAACTTAGTCCCACATCTAATACCTACTGGGAGAAGATCCTATTTATAAGTGGGAATGGACTATAGATCTTTAACTTGGTTAACCATTTTAAAGAAATAACTTAGGCCCATTACGTTGCACTTTGGGCTGGGTCGTTACATTGGTGGTTCTTTTACCAACCCAGATATGGTGAATCGATAATAAAGTTGGACTTCCTTACTATTCTCTTGTGTTATAAATGTGGCTATGGGAAACGGTCCGAGACTGTGGGACAGTTATTTGATATTTTAGAGACATGATTTATTGTTATGATTCATATTATATGTTGTGAGACATAATTGCTATATTCCAGTCCATGTTCTGGAATATTACTGTTACATCAATTTTATTTTTAAGTAACACCCGGTCCGGTTCGGGCGGGTCGTTACATTCAACCACCATGCACCGAGCGCAATCGGGGTCAAGGAATTGACTCAGTCTGACATGGGGCCACACCTTTTAAAATTACTATGTAGGAGTCTTCGTCAACTTGAGTATCTAACCACCATGCACTGGAATGCAAATGGGGTCGACTCAATTCGGGACAAGGCAGCACTCCCTGATAGATTAAACACCTGCCCCCATGCCAAAAGGGGTGACAGGGCGCAGTGGCACAAGAAGGCTCATTATGCATTTGTGATACCGAGAGGGTGAGTCAATGGCAAATATCAGTAACTACAAGCCGTAGGCCACGTAGTGTGTGTGCGTGTAATGACCTGCCCAATCTGAGCCACAAGCCAAGTGTTACTATAGGAAACTAAATGTTTCATAAATTAATTTTCTATTAATTTTCAAGATTTGTAATAAATCCATAACAATTAATTTACTACATAAATGCTCGGAATCATCTAAGTCCCATGAACTGAACCAACATACCACTGCCACCCAAACAATCTCGAGAAAAGAATAGTCCAACAATAGAGTCCTCCAGCTGTCCCGACTCTACCCATCCTTCCATGCTCATACCTGCGGACGCAATTCTGCGTTAGTGATAAAAACACTAAGCCGTATAATCAAATAAAACAAGTCCATAAACTCCTTAACATTATCTATAATAATGGCTGTTGTGACCATTCCAACATGTGCATTTATTAGCTGATGGTTCAGTCCACCATGTCTATTAGTTGGCGGATGGGTCAGTCCACCATGTCCATCTATTGGCTGATGGGTCAGTCCATCATGTCCATTATCGGCTGGTGAGTCCAATCCACCATGTCTGTTATCGGCTGCTGAGTCCAATCCACCATGTCCATTAGTTGGCTGATGGGTCAGTCCATCACGTCCATTTACAGGCTGGCGAGTCCAATCTGCCATGTCCGTTATCGGCTGGTGAGTCCAATCCACCATGTCCGTAATTGGCTGGCGAGTCCAATCTTCCATGTCCAATTTATTGGCTGATGGGTCAGTCCATCATGTCCATTACCGGTTGGCGAGTCTAATCCACCATGTCCGTTATCGGCTGGTGAGTCCAATCCACCATGTCCGTAATTGGCTGGCGAGTCCAATCTGCCATGTCCAATTTATTGGCTAATGGGTCAGTCCATCATGTCCATTACCGGCTGGCGAGTCCAATCCGCCATGTCTGTTATCGGACTAGTGAGTCCAATCCACCATGTCCGTAATTAGCTGGCGAGTCCAATCCGCCATGTCCAATTTATTGGCTGATGGGTCAATCCATCATTGCCATTACTGGCTAACGAGTCCAATCCGCCATGTCCAATTTATTGGCTGATGGGTCAGTCCATCATTGCCATTACTGGCTAACGAGTCCAATCCGCTATGTCCATTATCTGCTGGTGAGTCCAATCCACCATGTCTATTAGTTGGCTGATGGGTCAGTCCACCATGTCCATCTATTGGTTAATGGGTCAGTCTACCATGTCCGTAATTGGCTGGCGAGTCCAATCCGCCATGTCCAGTTTATTAGCTGATGGGTCAGTCCATCATGTCCATTACCGGATGGCGAGTCCACTCCGCCATGTCCGTTATCGGCTGGTGAGTCAAATCCACCATGTCTGTAATTGGCTAGCTACTCCAATCTGCCATGTCCAATTTATTGGCTGATGGGTCAGTCCATCATGTCCATTACCGGCTGGCTAGTCCAATCCGCCATGTCTGTTATCGGCTGGTGAGTCCAATCCACCATGTCTGTAATTGGCTGGCGAGTCCAATCCGCCATGTCCGTTATCGGCTGGTGAGTCCAATCCACCATGTCCAATAGCTGGCTGATGGGTCAGTCCACCATGTCCATCTATTGGCTGATGGGTTAGTCCACCATGTCTGTAATTGGCTGGCAAGTCCAATCCGCCTGTCCAATTTATTGTATTATGGCTGTCAGGGCCATTCTGACATGTCCATTATTAGATTATGAAGGGCATTGCCCGTGTCAGACTAAGTCAATTCCTTGACCCCGGCTGTACTCGGTGCATGGTGGTCGAATCTAGGCTCAGGCTGACTAGGTTGTCCACAAGGGAAAATACAATATTTTAAATAATTATACGGACGTCAAAATTTGGTGAAGAACCCGCAACTATAAGAAATAATCCTAAAGTCTTCCCTTTTGTGTGTCAAATGTGCTCACAACCTATCCAGAGGATGTTTCATGTAACAATAGAACTCTCCTTTATATAGAATAATATATGTGGAATTCAAGAAGTCATTATATTAAATTTTATTAATATGTGTGGAATTTAAGAAGTCATTATATTAAATTTTATAGAAAAGAACGTAATCACTCATTACTGTTGTGACCCGTTAACGGCTGGTCAGTCCAATCCACTATGTCTGTTATCTGCCATGTCCATTAATCACTCAATCCGCCATGTCCGTTAACGGCTGGTGAGTCCATCATGTCCATTAACCACCATGTCCGTTCTTTTCACTCATTACCGGCTGGCGAGTCCAATCCGCCATCATTAAATTGGACTCACCAGCCGATAATGGACATGGCAGATTGGACTCGCCAGCCGGTAATTGACATGATGGACTGACCCATCAACCAATAAATTGGACATGGCGGATTGGACTCGCCAACCAATTATGAACATGGTGGATTGTACTTACCAGCTGATAACGGACATGGCGGATTGGACTCGCCAGCCAGTAATGGACATGATGGACTGACCCATCAGCCAATAAATTGGACATGGCGGATTGGACTCACCAGCCAATTACGGACACGGTGGATTGGACTCACCAGCCGATAACGGACATGGCGGATTGGACACGCCAGCCGGTAATGGACATGATGGACTGACCCATCAGCCAATAAATTGGACATGGCGGATTGGACTCGCCAGCCAATTACGGACATGGTAGACTGACCCATCAGCCAATAGATATACATGGTGGACTGACCCATCAGCCAACAAATGGACATGGTGGATTAGACTCACTAGCCGATAACGGACATGGTAGATTGGACTCGCCAGCCAGTAATGGACATGATGGACTGACCCATCATCCAATAAATTGGACATGGCGGATTGGACTTGCCGGCCCAATTACCGACATGGTGGATTGGACTCACCAGTCGATAATGGACATGGCGGATTAAACTCGCCGGTTGGTAATGGACATGATGGACTGACCCATCAGCCAATAAATTGGACATGGCAGATTGGACTCACCAGCTAATTACAGACATGGTGGATTGGACTCACCAACCAATAACAGACATGGTAGATTGGACTCGCCAGCCAGTAAATGGATATGATGGAGTGACCCTTCAGCCAACTAATGGACATGGTGGCTTGGACTCACCAGCCGATAACGGACATGGCAGATTAGACTCGACAGCCGATAATGGATATGATGGATTGACCGATCAGCCAATAGATGGACATGGTAGAATGACCCATCCACCATGTCAGAATGACCCATCAGCTCTTAATATGGTGGACTAACCCCTCCCAGCATATTAAGAGCTCAGCTTGGCTCATAACAACTAAAAGTCTCTTGAAATGATAATTCGGATTATATTGACTTGTTTCATTTAATTATGCGGCTTAGTGGTTTTTTCACTAACGTGGAATTACCTCCGCAGGTGAGCAGCTTTGGACTGAGGACTAAAAGGGTGTTGGTGAATCTTTCACCAACCAAGGTTTGGTGAACTGATAATAAATTGGACTTCCTTTTTATTCTCTTGTGTTATAATTGTGGCTATGGGAAATGGTCTGAGATTGTGGGAATGTTATTTTATATATTGTCATATGCTATCAGAACATGTTTTATTTTTTATGATTTATAAATTCTAGACTCATTTTCTGTATTATGAATCATGTTCTAGAATGTTATTGTTACATCAATTATATTTTTTGGTAACACCCGGTCTGGTTCAGGCGGGTCGTTGACACATTAAAATAATTGTGTACTCTAACTAGGCTTGGTGCTAATGCTAGTCTATATGCACAATTTCCAACTCGATCCAAGATTTGGAACGGTCTTATGAATCTTGGCTTCAACTTCCCTGATGTTCTAAATCTGATGACCCCCTTCCTAGGAGATGTCTTTAGGTACACAAACTCCCCAACTTGGAAGTCTAGGTCCCTCCTTCGAGTATCAGCATAACTTTTCTATCGATCCTGAGATGCCTTAAGCCTTTACTGAATGAGTTTCACCTTTTTAGTTTATCCCATCACCATCTCTGGGCCGACTATAACTGTTTCGGTAGACTCCAGCCATCACGATGGAGATCTGCAGGGCATACTATATAAGGTTTCAAATGGTGCCATCCCTGTACCGGCTTGTTAAAAGTTATTGTAGGTAAATTCAGCCAAGGCTAAGTGTTTCTTCTAATTACCTCCCCAGTCAAGAATGCAAGCTCGCAACAAATCTTCCAAAGTATGAATAGTCTTCTCAGCTTGATTTAAGTCCCCATGGCTCTTTGGAAAGCTTCCCAGAAATGTGAGGTGAATAGGGGATCTCGGTCAGAGACTATCTCCTTTGGAATCCCATACAACTTGACAATATTGTCGACATTCAATCTTGCCAGGTATTCAGTAATTCTCATTGAATTCGTGGGGATGAAGTGAGCAACCTTAGTTAGTCGGTCCGCAACCACCCATATGGAGTCATGCTTCTTCTGAGACCTTGGGAGCTTTGTAATAAAATCGCATGTGACACACTCCTATTTCCAAGTTGGTATTTCTAAAGGCTGCAATAGTCATCCAGGTAATTGATGTTGGGCTTGGTTATGTTGTCAAGTCTGACACTTGGAGACAAAATCCACAACATCCCTCTTCATCCCAATCCACCAGTAGGTTCACTTTCAATCCTGATACATTTTAGTAACTCCAGGGTGTATCGACAACTTTGAGCAATGAGCCTTGTCCGAGATATGTTGGCAAGTCTGCCTCAGTGCATCATCCTTGGGTACACACAACCTTCCTGTAAATCTTATCATACTATTGGAATCAACTACAATGTCAGGAGTCTTGTCAAACATTTCATTCAGCTCCTCATCACTCATTTATGCTAACTTAACACGATCAACTTAATCATTGGAAATAACCAAATTTGCCATTAGCCCTATTAGTTGCTCCACAGGGTTCATAGCCACCACTTCTGCTAACATGGCCCAAAGTCTAGCTAGTTGCTGACTTTTGTCCATCTTGCCCTTTCCCTGGATGGTGTGAGATTTGGAAGTTGGAGTCCTTCAAATATTCTATCTGCCACCTCTGTCGTAGGTTAAGGTCATTCTGGGTGAAGATGTAAAAACCATGATTTTTATTACAAGACTCGAACCTAAATATTATGAAATAAATATAGATGAACCGATATGGTTGGTTATCAAGTTGACCGGTCATGGTTCGACTTAAGGTCACCTAAAAAATACCTATTCATGAATGGATGATGGGGTGTGAGAATTTGATGAAGGGGCTCGTTGAACCTAGGAAATACCAATGGATGATGGGGTGTGAGAATTTAATGAATGGGCTCGTTGAACCTAGGAAATCCAATGGATGATGGGGTGTGAGAATTTAATGAAGGGGCTCGTTGAAACTAGGAAATACCAATGGATGATGGGGTATGAGAATTTAATGGAGGGAATGGTTGAAGTGTATATATATGCAGGAGGAGGGAGTATTTCATCCCTCATCTCCGTCCCAGACGACCTCCCCATCACTGTGTGAGTATTTCATTCCTCATCTTATTTGTTTCCATTTGGATTCTTGCATGCAAATTTTTGTTGGAGACGCCTTTGTTAAGTTGCTAGATCCCTAGCGTCTTATGCATGGGTTTCCTGTCGACTACTTGGTATGAACTGCTGCGAGTCTTTGGGGTCGGGTGTTTGTTTTGTGTTTTGTAAATGAATATGTCAGAATGGACCTGGCAGTCAAAAATGGATATGTGAGAATGGACCTGACAGCCAAAAATGGATATGTCAGAATGGACCTGACAGCCAAAAATGGAAATGTCAGAATGGACCTGACAGCCAAAAATGGATATGTCAGAATGGACCTGACAGCCAATAATGGATATCTCAGAATGGACCTGACCGCCAAAAATGGATATATCAGAATGGACCTGACAGCTAAAAATGGATATGTCAGAATGGACCTGATAGCCAAAAATGGATATGTCAGAATGGACCTGACAGCCAAAAATGGATATGTCAGAATGGACCTGACAGCCAATAATGACTAATCTCAGAATGACCTGGGAGACCACCTAATCTCAGAATGAACTGGGAGACAAACTTTTAATCTCAGAATGACCGGAGAGCCGGTAGAACTACATTGAGCTTGATCCCGACATGGGTATGTAGGCTAATAAAGATTGATTGATTTCAGCTCACCTAAAGAAAATTACAATTATGGTTGGTGGTTCTTTTACGAACTCAGGGTAGGAGAATGGATAATAAATTGGACTTCCTTTTATACATATGGATTTGGGAAACGATCCAAGACTGTGGTGTAACGCCGGACCGGTTAGAGCTGGTCGTTACAGGGTTGGTTTGGTTTAATTTCGAGTAACGCCCTAGCCAGCTGGGCCCATAGTATTGTGAAAAAATGGCGGGTCATTACAGAAGGTATACTTTAAACTCTGGTGGTCAGTGAAGACTTTGAACTGGGCTCCATACAAGAAGTGTCTCTAAATTTTCAGGGCAAAAACCACTCCTCCCAGTTCCAAGTCATGGGTTGCATAATTTTGCTCATGAATCTTCAATTGACGAGAGGCATCGGCCACCACTTTACCTCCCTGTATAAGGACACATCCTAAACCCAACAGGGACGCATAACTGAAGACTACGAATCCTTCATTACCATTTGGCAGTGTCAAGACTGGTGCACTTGTTAGACTCTTCTTTAGAGACTGGAAACTCTCCACACACTTACTACTCCATTCTTTAATGAATTTCCTGTAGTAACCCGGGAAACCAAGGAGGCTTCTGATATCAGTGACTGACTTGGGTTTACCTCCTTCAACCAGAAGTCGCACCTTGAGAGCTTGGCAAATAGTTGATTTTCTTTCAGAACTTGAAGAGTAAAGGATAGATGCTTCATATGTTCTTCTTCATTATTTAAATAGACCAGAATGTCGCCCATAAATACAATCATAAACTTGTCCAAGTATGCGTGAAATATTGTGTTCATAATGTCATAAAGGCCACTGGTGCATTTGTTAGACCAAAAGCATGACCAGAAACTCTAAATGTCCATATCGTGTTCGACAAGCTGTTTTATGTATGTTTGACTCATTTACTCACAACTGGTGATAACCAGACCGTAAGCCTATCTTAGAAAATACTCCTGCTGTTTTTACCTCATCAAACAAGTCATTAATCATCAGTAAGGGGTACCGATTCTTGACTATCACTTGATTGAGTTGTCGATAGTCAATACATAGCCAAAGTGATCCATCTTTCTTATTCACAAAAAGAATAGGGGCTCCCCAGGGTGAAGTACTTGGTTGGATGAAACCTACTTGCAACAACTCTTCTAGTTGACTCTTTAATTCCTTGAGTTCTGCTTGAGCCTTAATAAATTGGTGTTACTCTAGGTGCTAGGTCAATGGCGAACTCCACTGCCCGCTTAGGAGGTAACCCTAGAAGTTCGTCTGGGAATACATCGGGAAACTCTACTACCATAGGAATCATGGACAACTCTTTGGGTTTTGACTTTGACTCAACTAAGTTAGCCAAAAAGGCATTGCAACCGTCACCAAACTACTCGATGTTGATGGAATGTGGTTTTTTCCATGGATTTCCACCAATAAGATGCTTCCTCCTGAAGCATGCATGTTGCCAACCTCACTTGATGGTGGTGGGGCACAAACGGAGCCCTAAATGGTTTTTCAATAATATCTATCCATCTCTCCGCCTTCATTGGATCAGTCCCCCAAATAAATACCCTAGCTCCATTGTTCCTAAACTTTTCCACCGTGTAACGGTCACTATCATCAACAGCTAGCGGCAACACTTGTCGGACTATCGGTGGCACCGGGTTTGGAAGCTCCCCTCGCTCGCCCAGGTCTGCTAACCCTGCCTGCCCTTGGGCACTCCTCTGTCCACTGTATGGGGTGATGCTGGGACCCGCTACTGAGTTTGAGGCTCTATTCCATGCTACCGCTCTTGGTAACTACTGAACAATATTTTGAACCACAGAATTTGTATTTTCTGAAGCTTGCATCAGTCCCTGTATGGCCATTAGGATCTGAGCCAATACATTGTGAGATCCCTCAACTTAGTCCCACATCTAATACCTACTGGGAGAAGATCTTGTTTATAAGTGGGAATGGACTATAGATCTTTAACTTCGGGGTACCCATTTTAAAGAAATGACTTAGCCCATTACGTTGCACTTTGGGCTGGGTCGTTACAAATGGTATCAGAGCCGACCTGGTTCCGTGTTAGATGGTGGGTTGGATTATAAACGTTGGCTAGGCTACCGGTCACGGGCCAGAAAGGTCATGGGCTGGGACTAGCAATGGGCCAAGAATAGGCATTTCGGGGACGAAATTCCCTAAGGTGGGTGGATTGTGAGATCTCTCAACTTAGTCCCACATCTAATACCTACTGGGAGAAGATCCTGTTTATAAGTAGGAATGGACTATAGATCTTTAACTTCCGGGGTACCCATTTTAAAGAAATGACTTAGCCCATTACATTGCACTTTCGGCTGGGTTGTTACATACATTCTCTATGTTCGAATTTGACTGAGTAGATTGGTTTTTCTGTCTATGAGTGCCTGCCATCTGAAATGTCAGAAAATTTTCCCATCATGGTTTATTAATATGCTCTTTTTCAGTTATGACTTAAGTTTATTAGCGAATGAATTTGTTAATTAATAACATAAAACATTGGGAAAAGAGAAGTACTGAACTTTTCAACAAGATACTTGAGTCATAATTTCTGAGCTATGGGGAAACCATGCTCTGATGTTACCTGTAACGACCCGGCCCAAAGTGCAACGTAATGGGCCTAAGTCATTTCTTTAAAATGGTTAACCCAAGTTAAAGATTATAGTCCATTCCCACTTATAAACAGGATCTTCTGCAAATAGGTATTAGATGTGGGACTAAGTTGAGGGATCTCACAGTATACATATGATTTTTATGAGTTAACCAGGTTTGAGGCCTAGAGTTAGGCCGTTGCAACATTTAGTATCCATTTGAGATTTTCATGGTACCTCATTTACATGCATTTTAGGGATTTTCGATCACCAGTTTCTTCCCTTGTAGGCTTGCCTTGATTGAGTTCAAGGTTCGAGGCCCATTTAGCATTTTTACCTCGATTTCTGCATATAGAGTCACTTTAAGAACTCAAGTCAGTTTTTACTTTGGACGGTCTCGATCCAAACTGTTTGTCCATATGTACATTGTATATACCCATATGTGGGCCCCACTAGGTAACAAGTTGTCAAATGTTTGGATTATACCACATGGCATGAACTGAACCGTCCACGTCAACCCTAGTTTTCTCTTGTTTATATTTCAAACATTTCCGTTGATTTTCAAACATTTCCATTGATTTCCATAGCAAGACCCCCCTCCTTCGGCCACCAAATCGTTATGATCGTGACCACCTCGTGGCCGGCTATCTATCTGTACCCACCATTGCCACCCACCTCGCGACCCTAGTGGCCGCCAGTTATAGTGTTTTTCCCATTGATTTGTATCGTCGCTGCCACCCATTTGGCCATTTCTAGCACAGGCGATTTGACCACCCACACAGCTTCACCATGCCTAGATCTCCATTTTGATATAACTCGCTGCACCTGGAGGCGATAGCGCTACTTTCCGGCCATTTTTCATTCGGCCAATGGCTGGACTGCTTTGATCGTCACCACCAACACCTCCGCCATGCCACCCCTAGTCGATCCCGACCGGCGGTGACCCCAGCTGCATCGCCGTCAGCGTTTTCCAGCCATTGGCACCGACCACCCCGCCCCACTCGTTTGCCGTGTTCACGTACATGCTGTGCTACCCGCATTTGCGTTCGCTTGACCGTGCCTGAGTCCACCTGGTCATACTAGAGTTTGCTTGGCCGTGCCCGAGTCTATGCCCATCATATCCACCCAGTCTACCCGGCCTATTTTCTAGCTAACCCAGATTGGGTGGGTTCAGCCATTCGATTCAGTATGGTTTAGCTCGGTTCGGTCTTCTTTAGCCATTTCTCGACCCTTTTGGTAATTCGATAAGCCTTACATTAATTTAGATGTATATTCACATTGTTTAACATGTTTGAATATTATGAGTATTTTCCTCATTTATTAATTATTTTATTTATTAATAATTATTCATTTCTTATTATTTATATATTTGTTGACTATGATGAATGATTAAATGACTAATTATTGTTACTAATAATGTATTTATTCATAGATATTATTTTTGTTCACATTTATCTTATTTTATTTATTTAATCGATTGGTTATTAATTATTTTCTTTCCACGTTATTATTTACATGTATTTAGTCGTATCCTCGTATATTTGATATTTATATTATTATTCTTCATAATTAATTAATATTAGTCATCTATTTATTTATATCTTTATTGATTTATTTAATTAATTATTTGTTGTTTCTTAAATTATTTATATTTTTACTAACACTAGTATATATGATATTTACTCATGTTTAGTCGTGTATTTATATAGTATAATTATATTCTTATTTTTTATTAAAGTACTATTTATGTTCATGTATTTATTATTTACCTAATTATATATGAGTGCATTTATTTGTTTATTTATTTATTTGTTATTAATTATTATATGTATTGATTTGCATGCCAGGTGTTTAGTTGTAGGCTGCCAATATTTTTGAGTCCCCATGTATCATATATAAAGTTTCATTACCCCATTATGACTCATAGTGAGATCCTTGCATCACCACAGATAGAGACATGATGTCAGACTATTTGAGGATGAGACACCTCTCAACTAGAGCTCTAAAGCAAAAAGACTGAATTTATTAGAGAGATCCAATCTCTTTCCATGTGAGCAGATATGTTAGACAGAGACAAGCTTTGACCTGAGTATGTTCACACTACCTTTCTGGATATATCAGTCCTACTATCTATTTTTCCAGATGGTTGAGATGAGTAGACATTGACCAGTGCACCTACCACAAATTAGATGCAGACTCCACAGTTTCGTGCAGAGTATGTTTTCATACTCCTTTGAGACACGCTATATATATACAAATGTTCTCGCCATTATTCCATCACAGAGAGCCCTCTTCAGGTGGCAGTTAGTGGTCATATAGATAGTTACGAGAGTGAGCAATCTTGTTCTTCTTGTAAGGACACCTGAGTGTTTGACATAGAGTGGCGACAGTGAGCCATATAGCTCATTTGCATATGCTGTTATTTAGTACTAGAGTCCACAATATACTAGACGGACTCACAGGACACCCTAGTATTACTGTAGGACCTAGATTAGAGTGCCCTGAGGTTACATGTAGTTGACCTATTACATTGATGAGGACTAGGGAGACATTTGTAGATGTTAGGCCGCATACCTTGCATCGAGATTGTTTTTACTGATATAGCTCAGACTAGTACCCTGTAGTACTTTAGAGTACCTACTTGAATCATAGGGGTGAACCTAGGTTTTTTCCACCAAGTTCATTGCATTTTAATCCCATAGTTTGCATGACCCTAGGAGCTAGTCCAGTGAGATATTCTAGCATGTATGGAGTTGGCTTCCACTTAACTCGTATCCCTTTAAATTAATTATTTTAATGATTTTAATACGAGTTGGTATTATTATTATGATTTTTAACTCAACCCGTATCGAGTCAAACAGAAATTACAAAACTGCCATCCTCTTCTTCTTCTTCTTCTTCTTTTCCGTCAGTCTACCCAAAACCAGTCTTCTTCTTCTTTCCCGTCAGCCTTTCTTCCTCCACCCAATTGGCAGCAACTATCTAGGGCGACCTTGTTCTGCACCACCAAGGCGACTAACCAGCAGCCATGGCGACCTCGACCTGCTGCTATGGCGACTCCGACGTGGCCAGCAGCACCACCCCAAGCGACCCCTTCTTCCCGCACAACAACCCAACGCCCAGAAGAAGAGAAACACTACACTGCTGCGTGTTATATGCAACTGTTTGTGACACAATCGCCATGGTGCTGTTGCTGCAATTCAGCAGGACGTGCTACCATCCTTGGCCATAAATTCTATGAAATCTAACCTATAATTACTACAACATGCATAAGGACGTTGATGCAGCAACTGATCAGCAAAAGATAATGTAACAACCCGCCATTTTTCACGATATTGTGGGCCTAACTGGCTAGGTGTTACTCAAAATTTAAGCAATTATGTCAAACATTTTTTATAAATAATAAAATCTATAAAGATCCCACAGTCTTGGACCGTTTCCCAATAGC
>JAURVB010003629.1:0-13898 GCA_033002965.1 Piper betle
TCATTAATTACTATTTACTTTGATTCTTCAATTGATCAGCTTAAAATTAACCTCAGTAAAGATTTAAGTGTTTTTTTCGCTCTATATCATCATTAAATATGTAAGTTCAAGAAATGTACGAGGTCATGAGAATTGACGGTTTATACTTTACTCATCACGTACGAACCCGACCTATCACAGGCCAGCCGGTCACCAAACAAGAAATTAGATAGGTACATAATCCCCACTTTTGAACAACAACATAACTTAATCAGTCCAGTGCAGAGAGAACAGGTATTTAATCATATATAATTTCTCGTATCCTTATCATGAGCAAAATATTGAATGGTGAATTAATTATAAACGTATGATACACTAAAGTCAAGTCCGCCGGAGAACAAAGTGATGAAGAGGGCAAGTCTAATTGATGTCTCCACCACCACCACCGTCTTCTACATGCTTTGCGGTATCTTGGGCTATGCAGCCTTTGGGAACAATGCTCCCGGCAACTTCCTCACCGGCTTTGGCTTCTATGACCCCTTTTGGCTCATTGACTCTGCCAACCTCTGCATTACCATCCACCTTATTGGCGCCTACCAGGTACTCTTGATCACTTGTATACATCATAATGATCACAACATTAAAGTTGAAATTATGATTGTTTCGCTAATCGATCAATTACAGGTCTTTTGTCAGCCCTTCTGCCAGTTTAAAAATTAGGCACAGGCTCGCTGGTCCGATAACAGCTTCAACCCAATTCAACATGCAGTCCGTTAACCTTTTAACACCTGCTACTCGGTCAACTTCTTTCGGGTTTGGCAGACAATCCATAGATCATCACCGCCGTCGTTGCCATGATCTTTACTTTCTTCAACGGATTCCTTGGCCTGCTCGGCGCCTGTACATTTTGGCCGCCGACTTCCCCATTGAAATGTACTATCGCCCAGCGCCGACTTCCCAAGTACTCTGGCACTTGGACATGGCTGAAGATCCTCAGTGGGGTCTGCCTCATTGCGTCCGCCGGAGCTGCTGTTGGGTCCGCTCAAGGCCTTTTCATGATCTGATGGAGTACAGGCCATTCAAGACACCACGCGAGAGGTGAAAATGAAGAATATATGTGTGTGCGTGTGTGCCCTATTGTTAAGAATACGATTATTTTCATGGAATAGAGTTAGTGAAATGCACTGTGGCCTACGTCCATGTACTATATTCTAATGGCAAAGATTTTGTATTTGGTCAATACTCTACCTAAAACATCCATGCTGTTCAAGCCATGCGAGTAATACTAGCCACTAACAGAGGATGGAAAACATAATCCTAAAGATCGCTCAAGTAACTTGATTCAAATCCTTGGTAATATTTACCTCATACATTTGAGTCTGACAACCATGCCCGAAGAGCATCTTGCCACCAATGTTGCCGCTATCCAATTATAAGCTGGAGAATGTGAATCCTCGTAATCATGGATGATATAGACGTCCTACTGAATTTTGACTTTAATTACAAGAGGTTAGTAGTCTGCTAGACAATGCAGACGACCGAACAATAACAGGCCCAAACTTGAGCATTCATTGCTCGGAGAAGAGAAGCAAAATCTCCACAGGAACAAGATCCATCCTTAAATCTATGTAGACTTTTACTATCTCTTACTATAATTTCTCTATTTGTCATCTTTGAAAACAACTTAATCGCACAGTGGCAATCCCTACACATATCAATACTCTTCACAACCTGTATCGTACATCCCTCGTGGGTCTTCAATAACCCAAAAGCCACAGCTAACTTTTCACTATGATGAACACTTGAGTTCACTTCTCCATCTTCCTCATCTGCACTCTGTAATTGTTTCTCATGATAATAACCCAAACTCTTGGCTCTCTCGTGCAATTCATTCAATAATTTACATATATTTTCATTCTTGGAATTCAACCTGTGATCACTAGAGTCAAAGTCATATATCTTCCCCTTGATGCTAATCCAACTCTCATCTTTCCATTTCTTTACATTTTCCTCCTTCATTAACTTCCCCACCCTCGTCACATCCTTGAATCTTTTTACGGAAAGATACATGTTCAACAACAGTACATAAGTCTCTGCATCTTTTGGCTTGAGTTCAAGCAACCTATTGCAGCATAAAAAGCCAACCCCATATTACCATGACTTCTACACCCAGCAATCAACATTGACCAAATCAGTTCATTCGGTTCGAATTCCATTTCTTTGGTAATTTGGAACAAACATACCAATTAAACAGGCATAATGATCCATTACGGGTTTGATCCTATACTCATTTACCATCAAGTTGAAGTAATTGCTCGCCTCTTCTAGCTTAGCAGCATGACTACAGGCAGAAAGAAGACCCACAAACGTTACCTGGTTGGGCTTCACACCTGCTAAGATCATGTCCTCAAATACCTGGAGAGCTTCTTGAGGCATGCCATTCTGTGCATAACCCGTGATCATTGATGTCCAGGATATCAGAGTCCTGACTGGAATCTCATAAAAAGCCTTACTAGCATTTTTCAAATTTCCACATTTGTTGTACATATTTACGAGAGAGCTTCCTGCAACAATGTCAGAGAGAACCCGTCTTAATAGTCTGAGCATGAAGCTGCTCTCCTTGCTCTAGATACCCCAGACGACTACAGATGGTTAATACGCTAGAGAAAGTGAATGAATCAGGCTTCGCAGTTGATCGATTCATGTTCTGAAACATTCGAAGTGCTTCCAGACCTTTATACTGAGCTAAAAGATTGTCACTAGTTTGATCCATCGATTAAGCAAGGCCAGAAATCATCGCATTCCAAGTAATGGCACTTACTATTTCCATCTTTTCAAAGAATTTCTTAGCTTCGTCGATCTTCCCACACTTCAGATACAAATTCATTGCCGAATTCCTGAATGGCACACTTGATACACAGCCAAGTTTGGTGCTTAAAGAAAACACCTGCTCACCCAAGCTTAAGTCGAGCATCGTGCAGCATAAACTCAAAATACTCGTCAGGGTCAACTCATTTGGGTCGACCACATTCGAAAGCATCTCAATAAACAGCTTGATGCCTGTGTGAGCTCCATCGTTTCCTTGACAACTACATATAATGGCAGTCCATGAGATCACATTCTTTTCGGGTATACTTCTGAAAATCTTGATTGCATCCACCAATCTCTCACCCTTGCAATAAACATTGCAAAGAGAGTTACCCAAGCTTGTATCTGACACAACATCATACTTGATGGCATACCCATGAACCTGCTTTACCAGTTCGATGGAATTAAGAGCAGAACAAGCACTGAGGACTGCCCCCAGTGTATAATTAGTAGGAAAATATCAACAACATCAGAAAATATAACCATCCATCCATTTAGATCACATGGTTGTATTTTTATTCAATTTGAAAAAAAATGCCCTTCATGCAAGTGTTCTTCTAATCCAAGAGCTCGAGTCAAAATATGCTGATAATGAGTCCCAACAACAGCTGATACTAATATTTTCCTTAATAAATAGGAATCAAAAGTCGCGCTCTGATAAAAAAAATAAATTCAATCAATTAAAATACCATAATTTTTTAAAACAAAAATCCAATTATTATAGTAAATCTTCTCGTTCAATTAGAATCTATCTTTAAAATCGGAATCAATCTCTAAGATATCATATCATTACAATTAATTGAAGGGCTATCAATAAAATAAGAGTCCATCACATGGGCCTAATCTACAAGAAGCATTTGGAGGGTGGGATCGGAATGGTCAGTCTTAATGCCACGTTAGTTATATAAGCACATTTAAAAAGAACATAAATAGGCAATTAGCATTAGTACGACTTGCACAGTAACAACATTACTAACCTTCTAAAATGCATCTACCTCGTCGCTCAAGAGCCTTCAACATGGTAAAGGCAGCGGAATCTTGCGAGCTCTTTTTATCGGCACATCTTTGCCCACTAAGCTCGATGGCTTCAAAGTTGGGTATATGCAAAATGATCGTTGATATGAAACTGATGAACCCCTCCTTTTTGTCAGGGCCGCCACTTACTACTTGCAAAGATCTGCATTGAAAGTACCAACCATGGTAAGAGAAAAAACAAGAAACAGACAACAAAAGAACGTAATCTGAATGCCAAGCTAGTGCCAGATGTACCAACTTTGATTTGTTTTCGCCGTGGTTGCATAAATCGGAATCGGAATCGGAATCGGTTTTCCAGGGAATCGGAATCGGAATCGGAATCGGTCTGAATCGGCCAAGAATCGGTTCAGTTGAATCGGTCCAAATCGGTCATATACAAAAATTTGCCAACTCATAATAGAAATACCTGAAATACATAATTATATAATTTCTCAACATAAATACACAAATTCAAGTATTTATACAACAATAATTTGTACATCACGATTTGCACATAGCACGTACTCGCACATCATAATTTACCGCACGCACAAAATTTCAATTTGGACATCACAATTCGCACATCATATTAATCAATTAGAACATCATAGATAACAATTTTTACATCACAATATTCAATTTCAATAAAAAAAATCCAAATTTACCCAAATTTTCGGTCGGAAGCGCGGCGGAGGGCGGAGCTGAGGTCGGAATCGGGCGGCGGTGGCGTGGTCGGACGGAGCTGAGGTCGGACGGCGGTGAGCGTGGTCGGAGAGGTCGGAGCGGAGTCGTCGGACGGCGCGTTAAGTCGCGGTCGGAGATGGCGGACGACTGAGTTCGGAATCGGCGGAGCGTCGGACGGCGGTTGCGTGGTCGGAAGGTCGGGCAGAGCGTCGGACGGCGGAATCGCGGAGGAATCGGGCGGAATCGCGGCGGAGGGCGGAACTGAGTTCGGAATCGGCGGAGCGTCGGACGGCGGTTGCGTGGTCGGAAGGTCGGGCAGAGCGTCGGACGGCGGAATCGCGGCGGAATCGGGCGGAATCGCGACGAGGGCGGAACTCAGTTCCGAATCGGGCGGAGCGTCGGACGGCGGAAGCGCGGCGGAGGGCGGAGCTGAGGTCGGAATCGGGCGGGCGGTGGCGTGGTCGGACGGAGCTGAGGTCGGACGGCGGAAGCGCGGCGAGGGCGGCGGAGCGAACGCGACGGCGGAAGCGGGGGAGAGGGGTTTGATTTTAGGTTTTTAAAATCCAAATTACCATTTTACCCATGCTTAAATAATTTAATAAAAATCATACCTAGGGTATTTTGGTAATTTCTTAAAAAAACCGATTCCGATTTAAATCGGCCGATTCCGATTCCGGGGCCGACCGATTCGTGCAACCCGGGTTTTCGCTTGCTGTGAATTTTGGCAATGGCCAATGCAATTTCTTGCATAACTCGTAAAGTGCAATACGTGGGCCTCCTTTAGCCAGGGTAAAAGTGACGACCACTGTAACGACCCGGCCATTTGTCACAACATTGTGAGCCTAGCTGGCCAGGTGTTACTCACAATTAAGCAAATATGTTTAAAATTTTATTTAACAAAAATATATATAAAGATCTCACAGTCTTAGACCGTTTCCCAGTAGCCACACTTATTTCTCAAATAAATAATAAAAAGGAGTCTTTATATTTATTTTGCTCTATGTCCTGGTTGTCAATCACCTACTTTCGTATCTGCAAACCTGTGGAGGCAATTCCGCGTTAGTGATTACAACACTAAGTAGTATAATAGATAAAATAAATCAAGTACATTCCACCATTTCCTTATGTTTATTTTAATATGCGGTGGAGCGATTCCGCTATACTCCAAAACATTGCGGAGGAGGTATCCGTTGTGATCCGCACACCCCGGCCGTAGCCCTTTTGTGGGGAGGCTACCACTACCGTCTCCAGTGGCAGTGCCTCACACACCCCGTCCGTAGCCTTTTTGTGGGGAACCCTATCACTGCACTCAGGTGATTGCTACGCCCTGTTTGTGGGGAAGCTCTCTGTAAAACCCACGATTCGAGTTAGGGTTTTATATTCAGAACCGGTCGGGTCGACCGTTATTTTTCGAGTTGAGTCAGTTTCAGGACACGTGTACCGAGCCGACGCCGGTCTCGTGTATGAGCTATGAGGGTCATGCGTACCCAAATATATGATGATAACGTCATGAATACAGCAGAACAGAATGAGTTATCAGATATATGAGAGTATGCCAGTCATTTTTTTATTACTTTTATATATAGTGGATCGTAGAATTAATATTAGGCCGTTTACCGCGTTAGGACGCGTTCGGGCAGTTTGGGTGGGTTGATAGTTCTAGAGCATGTCATTATAATTTTTTTGGTGTTGTTTGATTTTACGGGATTTTTCCCGATTTTTATGAAATTTTTTAGGATTTAATACGAGTTAGTTATGATACTTGACTCGAGCCGGAGACGAGTCAAGTATTATTTACGAGTTTGCCACCACACACAACCCCGACGTTTTCTCCCTCACGCCCAAACCCTCGTGCCGCGCCGCCCCCGTTCGCGCGCCACCGCCGCCGCTGTCGGCGCCGCCCGGCCGTCGACCGACGCCGCCCAGCTCGGCGACGCCGTCGCCATGCTGCCCCGACCAAGTCCGGCCCCAATCGGGCCGCCGTGACGCCGGAATCGTCGTGCATAGCGCCGCGGCCAACTTTGGTCGCGCCGTCGATTTCGCCGCCGGCGACCATCGCCGCCATGATCAGGTGGTCGCCTCAGCATCGTGCGACCACCCAGCTGACCTTCCCCGACCGGAACGGAGGCCATCGCCGCCGTGGCCGGCCGGATCTCGCGCACCACCATCGCCGCCGCTCTGTTTTAGCGATTTTCCGGCGAGCCACCGCCTCCGCTGGCCGCGTCGACCTCGTAGATGAGTCGGGCTCGCCGAGCCGGTTCCGAGGGTACCCAACACGACCCCTTTCCGATCTAGTAGACGCCGCCGGCAATAGTCGCCGGAAAACCACCGGAAGTCGCCGGAAAACCGCCCGCAACTGCCGGGAAACCGCCGGAAATCGGAATTTCTGGAATTCGCCGGAATTCACCGGATCTTCCGCGGGGCTCACCCGGTGGAGCCCGATCGAGCTTCGGACGCCGATGAGCGCCGAATTTGAGCTCCGAGACGCGCGACGGAACCCTAGCCGTCGCCGATTGCCGACGACGTGAGGTATAATTACCTCCGATTGATTTATTTAAAATTGATGATAATTGTTAGCATAGCATGCTAGGGTTAATTAATTATCATGATTAATGTCTTGATCATGAATAAAGTAAAGATGTGCATGATGAGATTATTAGTGAATGAAGTGATCTAATGAGATGAATTGTGTATGAACATGTTAATCTAGTACGATGCAACTTAGAAGAACAGAATAAAATATGGTATGAGTAGGTTGAGTTAGGATTATTTACTCTTATAATTATTTGATGGTTATTTTGATGATGATTCTGTGTTTAATGTGTGTTGAGTTTGATGCATCATTTAGTTAGCGGGCGTTAGTATTTAGTTTTGATGTGTAGGTACGGAATAGGAGCTCGCCGCCTAGGCGCGATGACACGCTTGGAGCTTCTACCAGGTCCGTTTAGGACTCGTCTTGTTTTACGCTCTTCTATTGTATGTTTATTTTATTATTTGCAGGACGGGTTAAGTGGCGTTTTATTGGATCCCACTTAACTCGGGCCATTTAACCGAATATTTTCCGGATTAATAACCCCTCGAGGATGAGATCCCTCGAGGATGATTTCGAAAACAAGATCCACCACAAGTTGCCTTCGGGCCTATTATATGAATCCCTTCCCAGGCCTATATATATAGTTTTATCGAGTTTTCAGTGAGACGAGAGATGGAGAAACCGACTGCACGTACCATGCAGAGGATGCCGTGACAGTCAAAGCGGGCTCTGGATTAGTGCCAGCGGACTGTTCCATTCCCGAGGGATCCTGACAACTCCGCGTTTGAGTTCCTCACACCCGGAGAACGTGGAGGTTTACGGGTACTGTTTAGTACAGCGCATGTCCGGACTTGTGGTTCAAAGGGTACTAAAGGCGACTGCCTGAGAGTACTCGGCCTTCGTGCTCAAGGCCAGGAGAAATATGGAGGTAAGGAGAGGGCTTAGGATAAAGTTTCACGAGAAGTACTGAAAAAGAAGTGCTGAGAGTAGCACAGTACCAGCAGCAGTAAGTTCGGGATGCTACCGGGTCTGCAGCCCAGTGGCTCCTCAGTAGTGCCCTTCAGAGTGTTCTTGAGGAAGTATATGGTTTTCTTTCATATGAGAGTTTGCTCTCATAGCCAGCTTGTTATAGTTATTTTATTTTCCGGACCAGTAACGCTTGTTACTGACGTTTTTCTTATATATATGTAGGTGATAAGCACGAGATGGATGGCCGGCCAGGACGGAGGAGCAATAAGGTCTTCTGCACACACACATCGGGTGATTGAATGTTTAATATTTTGTTTATGATGTTATTTTATAAACATGCTATGAGTAAATGTTTGAGGCTTGACAATGAGATGAAATGAAATGATCAGAGTAGCGCAGCAAAAGTGTGATGGGTTGAAACCCAAGCTTCAGAATGAGAGTATAGTAAATTAGATTCTGCGTGAATGAAATTGTTTGATACTTGATTATATATATTTTTATATGTATATTTGACAGGGTGGCCCCTAATTGCATTTTTAGGGGAAATTCTGTCCGTCATATTTCAAAACTTTTATTAATTTTTATCGGGATGGTTTTGGTGTGTACTCTGACTTGCATGTCATTCATGTAGTACCATGTTAGGTTTGTGTATTCATCCATGCATTGCGAGTTGTATCTTCATCTTAAGACGCCGAGATTGGATCCGCATGAGTTAGGTTCGGGTTAGCCGACTTAACCGGGGCCTGTAACATGCCGGTTCGGTTCACGAGTGTGGACCGGATTTGGGGTGTTACACTCTCACTACCAATTCTAGTGCCAGTGCCTCGCACACCCCGACCATAGCCTTTTTATGGGGAGGCTATCACTGCACTCCAGTGCCAGTGCCTTGTACACCCTGACCGTAGCCGTTTTATGGGGAGGCTATCACTGTACTCCGGTGATTGCTATGCCCTGTTTGTGGGGAAGCTCTCACTGCCAATTATAGTGCCAGTGCCTCACACACCCCGGCCGAAGCCTTTTTATGGGGAGGGTATCACTGCACTCAGGTGAATGCTACGCCCCGTTTGTGGGAAGCTCTCACTGCCAATTCTAGTGTCAGTGCCTCACACACCCCGAGCGTAGCCTTTTTATGGGGAGGCTATCACTGCACTCCAGTGCGATGGAGGAATCGTTGTGCCTCGCTCACCCCGGCCGTAGCCTTTTTATGGGGCGGCTATCACTACTCCAAAACAACGTCGATGCATTACACAATTTACGCACATAATATGACCCCGTGTCGGACTGAGTCAATTCTTTGACCCCGGTTGCACTCGGTGCATGGTGGTCAAATCTGGGCTCAGGGCCGACCAAGGCTACCAATAAGGAAAATACGATGTTCTACCTATTATACGTACCTGACTTGTGATTTTGTCTGACTGTGACCCGTGAACCCTAATCTGAATGAGGGCATAAAATTATACATTAGTATAATTTTATTTTGCATGAACCTACATGCAACTTACATGACTAATATACTATCAATTTTAAATGATGTAATTAGTTCATGTTAGTCTTCATTCCTTATTAAATTTTCAACAATTCTAATGATAATTAATTATTAATTATCCACATCCTAATCCCATTATCTAATTGATAATTTAATTATTAACATGTCCATTTACAAAACAACTAAGCAATCGACAAGAACCCCATGCATAAGACGCTGGAGATCTAGCAACTTGGCAGGGTGTCTTCAACAAACCTTGCATGCAAGAATCCTAATGGAAACAAATAAGATGAGGGATGAAATACTCACACAGTAATGGGGAGGTCGCCTGGGACGGAGATGAGGGATGAAATACTCCCTCCTCTTGCATATATATACACTTCAACGATTCCCTCCATTAAATTCTCATACCCCATCATCCATTGGTATTTCCTAGGTTCAACGAGCCCCTTCATTAAATTCTCACACCTCATCATCCATTCATGAATATGTATTTTCTAGGTGACCTTAAGTCGAACCATGACCGGTCGACTTGATAACCAAACATATTGGTTCATCTATATTTATTTCATAATATTTAGGTTCGATACTTGTAATAAAAATCATGGTTTTTACAGCCACTGCAGGAGAAAGAATTGGTGGATAGTCACTTCTCTACTCTAATGAAGTTGTCATACGCAATATGGCTGCCACCAGTTTAGGTAAAATCCGTGACTCGAGTCAGGGTTTTACGTTACCGAACCAGTCGGTTCAACCGTTGGTTCGAGTCGAGTCAGTTTCATGAACCGCGTGCTGAGTCGAGGCCAGCCGTGAGTTATGAGCGATGAGAGTCAGGTGTACCTGAATATATGATGATAACGTCGAGAAGATGGTGAGATATGAGTTATCAGAATATATGAAAGTATGCAGTATTTTTTTCTTTTTATATGTTTGATCGTAGAAATAGTTTTAGGCCGAATAACGCGTTAGGACGCGTTGGATTATATTCGGGTGGGTTATTAGTTATAGAGCATGCCATTTGGATGTTGTTGTGTTTGTTTTATTTTATGGAATTTTTCCATATTTTTCTAGATTTTTTTAGAATTTATTACGAACTAGTTATTATTTTGACTCGAGTAGGAATCGAGTCAATACTTAATTACGAAACTGCCATTGGAGTATTACACTTCCTTTCCCGACACCTTCCTCACCCCAAACCCTTGCCGCCGCCACTGCTGTGTCGCTGCCGCCGCCGACGTCGCACTGCCGCCGAGCAACGCCGCCCCGCCCCGCCGTGCAGTCGCCGTGCTGCCACGACCCACCCCGGCCACCGTCTCGCCGCCACGACGCCGGAATCGCCCCACAAGCCGCGACGCCCTCCCTCGTCGATTCGCCGCCGTCCGGGCCGCGCCGCCGCCGCTGTGACCCCGACGACCACCCCCTCGCCGTCGCCGACGTTTCCCCCATCATCCCGACCGCCGTCGAGGCCGGCCGCAGCCCCGATCGGAGCACGCCGCCGCCGCCACCCACTTTCGACGCCGCCGTCGACAGCCATCGCCGCCCCGGCTGCTTTGTTTGACACCACCATCGGACCAAGCTCGTCGAGCTGGTGCCGATAGACCCCCTGATTGCCCCGTCCCGAATCATCGCCGGAAAACTGCCGGAATCCGCCGGAAAACTGCTGACACTCGCCGGAAAACCGCCGGAACCGTCAGAAAATTGGATTCGTGGGAAATTCGCCGGATCATCCGCCGAACGCACCCGGTCCAATCTGATCGGACTTCGGATGCCGCTAGGTGCCGAATTCGAGTTTCGAGCCACGAAACGGCCCTAGCCGTCGCCGATTTTCGACGACGCGAGGTATAAATTACTTCGACGTAAATTCTTAAATTTTATAATTATTAGGGAAGCATGCTAGACTAGATAATTAGATGAATTTTCGTGTTTTTGACGTGTCTGTATGTTTGTGTGTAATTTAATAAAAAATTATGAAATTGGTTGATTGATGAGTGTTCAAATGGAAAAGTAAGGAATTAATTAGGTAAACTAATTCATTACCCTGATTTAATGAGACGTAGATTGAAAACTCACTAGAATTGACTTAGGATGAATGTGTGATGATTGATGTGTGATTGTGTTGATTGTGTGTGCATGCTATAGGATGTGTGATTCATCATGCGGGCGTTAGTTTTTAGCTTGATTGTGTAGGTACGGTGTAGGAGCTCGCCGCCTAGGCGCGTGGACCCGTTTGGAGCTTCTACCAGGTCCGTTTAGGACTCGTTCTCTGTTTTTACGCTACTCTATTGTGTATTTGATTTACCATGTGCAGGACGAGTTAAGTGGCATTTTATCGGATCCCACTTAACTCGGGCCATTTAGCCAACAATTTTCTGGATTAATAACCCTCGAGGATGAGATCCCTCGAGCTTGTTTTCGAAAATAAGATCCACCTCAAGTTGCCTTCGGGCCTATTATAATAAATCCCGACCCAGCCCTATAAATAATTTTATCGAGTTTTCAGTGAGACAAGAGGAGATGAATCGACTTGCACGTACCATGAGCGGATGTCGTGCCAGTCAAAGCGGGCTCTGGATTAGTGCCAGCGGACTGTTCCATTCCCGAGGGATCCTGACAACTCCGCGTTTGAGTTCCTCACACCCGGAGGACGTGGAGGTTTACGGGTACTGTTTAGTACAGCGCATGTCCGGACTTGTGGTTCAAAGGGTACTAAAGGCGACTGTCTGAGAGTACTCGGCCTACGTGCTCAAGGCCAGGAGAGATACGGAGGTTCGGAGAGGGCTTAGGATAAAAGTTTTACGTGAAGTACTGAAAAAGAAGTGTCGTGAGCGGCACAGTACCAGATAGATTGGGATGCTGTTGAGTCAGCTGCTCGACGGCTCCTCTATAGTTGCCCTTATGAGAGTTCTTGAGGAAGATATATGATGGTTTGCTTTCCATGAGAGTTTGCTCTCATGTTCCAGTTTGATACTAGTTATTTTCCGGGCCGGTAACACTCGTTACTGACGGTTTTTCTATATATATGTAGGTGAGAAATGCGAGGGATGAAAGCTGTCGGGACTGCGGAGGAGCAGCACAGAACCTCGCACACATGTACCTGCCGCGTGTAATGTATAATGATGGTGTGTTAATACTGTGTGAATGATAATTAGGATGTTTTTGTCTTGATGAATTGCTTATTATGAAACGAACGGATAATTGTGAATGAGTAGGAAGCCTTAGAGTTCAGACTTGGCTCAGATGAAAACAAATGAGATAATGATGAATGCTACGGTAGATTGTCATGTTTTATCGTATTTTGATAAAATATTTATATACCCTTGTTGTGGACAGGTTGGCCCCTATTGTACTTTTAGGAGAGATTCTGTCCATTTTTTCGTAAAAATTAATGAATTTTTAATTAAAATTTCTTGTTGTTGCATGGTTTTGTTTTGCTTACACATCATAGCATGCATGTGGGACTACGTTAGAACCCACGCATCCCATCCATGCATTTCATGTTTGCATCTCCATCTTGAGACACCGAGGGCAGATCCGGGTCGGCTTAACCGAACCCAGTAGATTAGCGAACGGTTCGGTCGCCGGTGACATTTCCGAGTCGGTTCACGGGTGAGCCGAAATGGGGGCACTTCACCATTTTGAATAATTTTTGAGGCCGCTTTAGAACTGGAACAGAAGGATTCTGTTGTGAGTCCACAGAGAGCTACTCATCAGATGTCTTCTGTTTCTTTGCCGCAGGACCCACATTTTTGCCATCATCAGGATGGAGTGGAAGATCCACTTGTATTTCCATCTTCTTCGCATTGTTTCCTTTTAGATGAACATCTAGTATGTTGAGATCCCTCTTAGCTGTATCCAAAAAAGCCAATCACAAGGAAATCAGATCATAAACAACCTTTGATAATTATACACTGCCTGATATGGATCTTTTGACCCAAAAAAAAACAAAAAGAGAAAATATCAGGTCATTTTTCAAGAAAAGATGAATGCAAAACAAAGAGAAAGATATGTTTGATTGAGAATATATATACACTTTATGTGACAGTTTATAGAACATAGAACTAGGATTCCAGCTCTATCCAACTCATCAATAGTTTAATAATCACAAAAATAGGTAACACCAGTTTTCCTCTATCATGACACACAGGTTCTTTACGCACAAAAATACAATGCCACATGGTCTCGCAATTTAAGCCAGTGTTCTCCCTTCCTATAAAGAACATGCTTCCTAGGTTTCCATATATAAATTCAGCTCTCATTTCTTGTATATGTTCATATCACTTCAAACAAATGCCCAGAATCTACTTCTAGGTCATGCTTACAACTAAATATTTAGAGCCTAGAGCTTTAGCTATACCAGTATCTCCA
>JAURVB010003630.1:0-14093 GCA_033002965.1 Piper betle
TTTTTTCCCCACGTTCGATTCCCCCGCGTCGAACGTTATTATTATTATATATATATATATATTTATATTTATTATTTATTATTTATTATTTTTTATTTTTCCGGGTCTTCACAGAGATAATGATGAATGCTACGATAGATTATCATGTTTTATCGTATTTTGATAAAATATTTATATACCCTTGTTGTGGATAATTTTTAATTAAAAATTTCTTGCCGTTGCATGGTTTTGTTTTGCTTGCACATCATAGCATCCATGTAGGACTATGTTAGAACCCACGCATCCCATCCATGCATTTCATGTTTTCATCTCCATCTTGAGACATCGAGGGCAGATCCAGGTCGGCTTAACCGAACCCAGTAGATTAGCGAACGGTTCGGTTGCCGGTGACATTTCCGGGTCAGGTCACGGGTGAGCCGAAACGGGGTGTTACAGTTACTAATCCAAAAACTAGTGTATTAATTGGCCCAAGTGAAGTGGGATCTGATAAAAAGTCACTTAACTTGTCCTGCAAGTAATAAAACAATACACAATAGAATAGAACGTAAAATAAGAAATGAGTCCTAGAAGGACATGGTAGTAGCTCTGAGCATATCTTCACGCTTAGGCGGCGAGCTTCTACTCTGTACCTACACAATAAGACTAAATACTAACGTCCAGTATAATACATGAATGCTACACTCCACATCAATCGATAGAAGACAACATCTATTTACATGGATTTAAATTCAAACTCTAATTCACTATTATCATCAGTTAACATGCATTTAAATATAAACTAACGCCTATTTACAATCACACCATTTGCATCACAATAAAATCGTAAAACAATTCATTATCAAATAAAATCGGATAAATTTTTTTACCTAATTGTCAGTCACATGGCGATGGCAACAAGGTTGTGGTTGGATAGAGCGAGGATAGTGGCGGAGGGGGAAGGGGGAAAAAGGAGAAGGGAGTTGGGTGAGGTGGATGGTGGTAGCTGGATGGTGACGATGTTGATAGTTTGGAATAAATAGGTGTTGGGAGGGAAAACAAGTGGTCGGGAAGAAGGTCAAGAGTCATCTCGAAAGGTGTCGGGGGAAGAAAATGAGTGGTCAAGGAGAAAAATGAGTGGTCGGGGAGAAAAACAAGTGGTCGGAGAGAAAGACGAGTGGTCGGGGAGAAAAATGAGTGGTCGGACAGAAAAACAAGTGGTCAGGGAAATAAATGAGTTGTTGGGGAAGAAAAAAGACCTTGACTCATCTCCGATTCAAGTAAAAAATAATAACTAACTCTTAATAATTCCTAAAAAATCAAGAAAAATAGGGGGAAATCCCGTAAAATATAATACATACCATAACATCACAATGATAAACTATATAACTAATAACCCACCCAAACTGCCTGTAACGCTTCCTAATGAGTTATTCAGCCTAAAGAAGTAATTATATTATCTAATACTAAAATAAACAAAGAAAAATCTGGGCATACTCTTTTATATTCTGATAACTTATTCTACTTCTATATTACTAACGTTATCATCATACACTTGGGCACACATGACTTTCATGGTTCATAACACATGACTAGCCTCGGCTTGGTATACATGTTCTGAAATTAACTTGACTAAAAATAACAATCAAACTGACTGGTTTTGACTATAAAACCCTAACTCAATTCATGGGTGTTACAACTAGTATGAGGTGTTACCTAAAAAGTACAAGCTCCCAATCTTCACAAACTTTGATGGAGATGGAAACCGTAAAGATCACATCACAATCTTCGTAATTGAGTGTGGAGCGATCTCAACAAATAAGACACTAAAGCTACAATAATTTCGTGCATCTCTCCATGGCAATGCAAGAAGATAGTTCAATTATCGCCCACCCAGATTATCAACTCATGGGAAGAACTCATTGAGTACTTCACAACTCACTGTTAGTCAATGGAGATCGTGATAAAGATTGAGCCATTGTTAGTCAAAGAGAGCCAGGTGAAGGATTTTCTACATATGTAAAACGATTCAAAAGTCTATCATCTCAGATAAAAGAGACTTTACAGATCAAGGAGTTTGTGAAGATTTGTGTGATAAATGCTGGATTAACCACATGGTTCCTAAGTAGTGCACAATGGAATACATTTGAATAACTATTTGAAAGAGTGCTGATATACGAGGAACTCAACAAAATTTTAACGTCAACAAAGATGAAGAATGAAAGTGAAAATCCAAGAGATGTGCCCCAAGAGCCTTGACAACAGCGTGAATGGATGAATATTGAAGACTACACATTCAACACTAGAGATACTGAGAGATGGTTGGACGTGTTGAAGAGCAAAGGAAAAATCATGCCATGGACTCCGAAAAATCTGCCAAAACCAGAATATGAGAAGAAGGAAACTTTTGATGGTTTCACTAGAGGTCAGGACATCCGACAGTAGTGTCGAAACTTGATGCAAAAAATCAAAAAGTTATTTGACAAATGTGAGATCAAGTATAAAGTTCCAAGTGCCAATGTTATGACTATGAGCCACTCATCTTGAGTGATGAAATTTCATAAAGGAAAAGAGAAACAAGGAAAGGAAATGGATGTCCAAATAATTAAAGTCAAAGACATGGAGGTGTCACCTTCTTCCACCGAAGGAGTAAATAAAGTGTGTTCTGCACCTATACCGATTCAAAAGTTTGAACTTCAAGCTGATCAAAGTGAAAGACTTTAAAAAGGAAAGAAGATCAATAAAGGAAAGATGGAAGACCAGCTTGTTGTCCAAACAACTTAAAGTCTAAAGAAAGTCTAGTCAAAGAATACAATGCAACATGGAAAAACTAGACTTCACCTAATGTGAGATCCCTCAACTTAGTCCCACATCTAATACCTACTGGGAGAAGATCCTGTTTATAAGTGGGAATGGACTATAGTTCTTAAACTTCCGGGGTACCCATTTTAAAGAAATGACTTGGCCCATTACGTTGCACTTTGGACCGGGTCGTTACAAATGGTATTAGAGCCGACCTGGTTCCGTGTTAGATGGTGGGATGGACTAGGGACGTTGGCTAAGCTACCGGTCACGGGCCAGAAAGGTCGTGGGCTGGGGTTAGCAACGGGCCAAGACTAGAAACGTTGGCTAGGCTGCCGGTCACGGGCCAGAAAGGATGTGGGCTGGGGCTAGCAACGGGCCAAGAATAGGCATTTCGGGGACGAAATTTCCTAAGGTGGGTGGATTGTGAGATCCCTCAACTTAGTCCCACATCTAATACCTACTAGGAGAAGATCCTGTTTATAAGTGGGAATGGACTAGAGATCTTTAACTTCCGGGGTACCCATTTTAAAGAAATGACTTAGCCCATTACGTTGCATTTTGGGCCGGGTCGTTACAAATGGTATCAGAGCCGACCTGGTTCCATGTTAAATTGTGGGCTAGATTAGGGATGTTGGCTAGGCTGCCGGTCACGGGCCAGAAAGGTCGTGGGCTAGGGCTAGCAACGGGTCAAGAATAGGCATTCGGGGACGAAATTCCCTAAGGTGGGTGGATTGTGAGATCCCTCTGGGAGAAGATCCTGTTTATAAGTGGGAATGGACTAGAGATCTTAAACTTTCAGGGTACCCATTTTAAAGAAATGACTTAGCCCATTACGTTGCACTTTGGGCCGGCTCGTTACAAATTGAATGAGAGCAACTTGGTTCCGTGTTAGATGGTGGGCTAGATTAGAAACGTTGGCTAGGCTGCCCGTCACGGGGCCAGAAAGGTCGTGCGCTGGGGCTAGCAACGGGCCAAGAATAGACATTTTAGGGATGAAATTCCCTAAGGTGGGTGGACTGTGAGATCCCTCAACTTAGTCCCACATTTAATACCTACTAGGAGAAGATCCTGTTTATAAGTGGGAATGGACTATAGATCTTTAACTTTCGGGGTACCCATTTTAAAGAAATGACTTAGCCCATTACGTTGCACTTTGGGCTGGGTCGTTACAAATGGTATCAGAGCCGACCTGGTTCCGTGTTAGATGGTGGGATGGACTAGGGACGTTGGCTAGGCTGCCGGTCATGGGCCAAAAAGGTCGTGGGCTGGGGATAGGAACGAGCCAAGACTAGAAACGTTGGCTAGGCTGCTGGTCACGGGCCAGAAAGGACATGGGCTGGGGCTAGCAACGGGCCAAGAATAGGCATTTCGGGGACGAAATTTCCTAAGGTGGGTGGATTGTGAGATCCCTCAACTTAGTCCCACATCAAAATACCTATAGGGAGAAGATCCTGTTTATAAGTGGGAATAGGCTATATATCTTTAACTTCTGGGGTACCCATTTTAAAGAAATAACTTAGCCCATTACGTTGCACTTTGGGCTAGGTCGTTACACCTAATGTGCAGATTAGGCGGAAAGATAGTGATCAAAGGAATGAAGTGACATCCCATTGGAGGAAGCACACGCCTTATTGCTGTGGTTTGTGATTGTTCTCATTTTAATATTGTTGCCCGAATCTTGAGTACATTTTATACCAACAACCATTTCATGATCAAGTGTTAGTTACCAAATGAAAGTTTGAAGTACCTTATCACAATCGACAAGAATATAGACTTGGCGAATGTACTCGTAGAACAAAAGGAGTTCCCCACAAGCACAAGTTCAACTCGTTGCCTTCGCTTCTTTGTGTTATCTAAGACATCAAGATCTTCATCAAATTTGACATTGAAAAAGCTGTTGGGGGCTTCAATCAAAACTAATGTATTTGAAAGAGATAGAGTAAAATACTCAACAAATAGTAGGATGCATCACAAAAGAACAAGGTCACCTCCTTACTATGGAAAGAAAAGAAGACATCATGTGATCTTGTCATCAAGAAAGCTTGATGCCCTTAAGAAGAAGCCACAGATGAAAGTAAAGACAAATTAGTCATTCTCCCATTGCCAAAGAAGTTTGGATTTGGAGACCACAGTTAAGTGAAAAAGTTGCGGCCCAATATCAAAATAGTAGTCAGCTACCACACAATGACCCAGCAATAGTCACCCTATGCAAGCTTATGCAAAAAAAAAAAAGATAAAAGGAAATAGAAACAAGCAAAAAAAATATTGAAAAAAATGCAAATTGTATTTTGCCAATTCTACTTTCAAACATGCAAAAAATTCACAAGGGGGGCTAATGTTTGTCCAAACCATGTGATCGAACCCAAGTGCATAACCCCTTAGTCACGTAAAATCGTGTCCCTTGAGTTAGAGTTTTACATTAATGAACTAGTCAGTTCAATCGTTGGTTCGAGTCAATTCAGTTTCATGAACTGCATGCTAAGTCTAGGCAAGGTGTGAGTTATGTGCGAAGAGAGTCAAGTGTACCAGAATATAAGATGATAACATCAAAAATATGGTGAGAAATGACTTATCATAATATATAAAAGTATTGTTTGGATGTGGGATTGTCCGCCCCGGTGGATCACATCTTTCGATCAGGGTCTGACGGTTTGGTGGGACCGGGTGCCTTGCTGCGTAAAAAAATAATGCGATAGAAATAAAATGTAACAAACACAAAATAACACGTAGGAAATTTTACATGGTTCCTTAGGGGTCAACTTAAATCTGTAAGTCAATCTATAGTGAAATTGGTACTCACAATTCACTAATTTTCTATTCCTTCAAAAATGACAAATCTAAGTGGAATTTTTGCCACTTTAACTTTTTGATTTATACATAGCCTATCCCTTGCAATGCTTTGCCGAAGAATTTTATTTAGCCACTATGACCCAAAATAGGGAAAATCTATCACACCGAGTTTCATGACATGGCAAAGTAGAGTTCCAACAAGACGGCAAGCTTTCCCTGTGGCAAATCTGGGCTTGTATTTGTTCCTTACAATGGAAGGGATCTAATGACAATGGCAGTGTGGCTGGAGATAGTGTGATTTGGCTGGACAAAGGTGCGTAAACTCGTGGCTTTATTTTTCTGCTCTTCTCCGATTAGCGCTTAACTTCTAAAATTCTGGCAACTGCAGCACCTAACTCAGGTAGGACTCCACCCAAATCCAAATAGCACTTCACAGGATTTACATTTGACAAAAGGGAGGGGTTGGGAATGTCTGGCATTGGGTGGAAGGCATCCATGAAATCCACCTCTCGCTGCTGCCGCCCATTTGTTTCCTCCTGCAACTTTGACTCGAAAGGAACTCAAGTAGAAGAATGCAATGCAATATGGAAAACAAGACTTCACCTAGTGTGCTGATTTGCAGGAAAGATAGTGATCGAAGGAATGAAGCGACATCACATTGGAGGAGACACACGCCATATTGTGGTGGATTGTGATTGTTATAATTTACATTTTGTCGCCCGAATCATGAGTACATTTTGTACCGGCATCCATTTCATGATAAAGTGTCAAGTTACCAGGTGAAAGGTTGAAGTATTAAACACATTTGATAATAGGGAAGAGTTGGTGAATGTACTCGAAGAACAAAAGGAGTACAACACAAGCACAAGATCAACTCCTTGCCTTCACTTCTTTGTGTTATCTAAGACAACAAGATCACCATCAAATTTGACGTTGAGAAAGCTGTTGGGGGCTTCGATAAAGATTAATTCAGTTGAAAGAGATAAAGTAAATTACTCAATAAATAGTTTAAGGCTTCACAAAAGAACAAGGTCACTTCCTTATTAAGTGAAGAAAAGAAGACATCATGCGATCTTGTCATCAAAGAAGCTTAATGCCCTTAAGAAGAGGCCACAATGAGAGTAAAGACAAATCTATCATTCTCCCTTTGCAACCCAAATCTACAAATTAGAAAGAAAGAAGTTTGGATTTGGAGAGCACGGTTGCAGAGTGAAGGAGTCGCGCCCCAATATCAAAATAATGGTTAGCTACTACACAATGACCCAAGAGTGATCTCCGTAAACTATCTTATGCAAAAAAAATGAAAAAAAGGGAAATAGACACAAGAGGAGAGAAAAATGTTGAAAAAAAATGCAAATTGTATGTCGCCCATTCTTCTTTCAAACTTGCAAAAAATTGGCAAGGGGGCAAATGTTTGTCCAAACCATGTGATTGAACCCAAGAGAACGACCCTTTGGTCATGTAAAACCCGTGACCCGAGTCAAAGATTTGTATTAGCGAACCATTTGGTTTAACCGGCTATTTGAGTCGAGTTAGTTTCATGAACCACGTGCTAAGTCGAGCCCAGAGAGTTAGGTGTACCAGAATATATGATGGTGAAAAATGAGTTATCTGAATATATAAAAGTGTTGTTTGGATGTGGGATTGTCCACCACCGCAGATCGCATCTTTCGATCCAGGTTTGAGGGTTCGGCGGAGTAATACCCCAAAAAAAATAATTAAGTTATTTTGTTTAGGGTTTTATAAATCTTAGAATGAATCGTATATACTATTTAATTAAATAAATTCTTAAAAGTCAATATCATAAATTATCAATTATAACCCATTCGTATTTGCTTAATAGTAAGTTTTTGACTTTTTATTATCACACAAATGATATAGTTATGAATGACTATGTTCTTTTCCATAAAATTTAATGTAGTGACTTCTTAAATTCCACACATATTAATAAAATTTAATATAATGACTTATTGAGTTCCACACATATTCTTCCATATAAAGGAGAGTTCTGATGTTATGTTAAACATCCTCTAGATAGCTTGTGAGTACATTTGGCTTTAGAGAAATTACATTCATATTAGGATCATGTGTCGTAGTTGCGAGTGCTTCATCACAATTCCTGGTTTGTATAATTATTTGAAATGTTATATATTTTGATTTGGGATTCTTGGTTAGCCTTAGTCCACATTCGATCACCATGCGCCGAGGCTCAGTCTGACACAGGGTAGCACCCTTAAAAAAATTACTATGTGGGAGTCTTGGTCGACTTGAGTTCATATTCGACCACCATGCGCCGAACACAACCGGGGTCAATGAATTGACTCAATCTTACAAGGGCAGCACCCCCTGAAAGATTAAATACCTACCCCCTTGCTGAAAGGGGTGACAGGGTGTAGTGGCGTAAGACGGCTCATTATGCACTTGTGATACTGAGAGGGTGAGTTAATGACAAATATCGGTAACTATAGGCCGTGGGCCACATAGCGTGTGTGCGTATAGATGGGATTGTAGCTGGATGGGCGGCCACAAAGACGTAATTCAGGTGTTGTGCGGAATATATTAATTGTTTCTTGAAATTATATGACTTAGTGTTTTTATCACTAATGCAGAATTGCTCCGCAGGTATGAGCATGGAAGGATGGATAGAGTTGGGACAGCTGGAGGACTCTATTATTGGATTATTCTTTTCTCGAGATTGTTTACATGGCAGTGGGATTTTGGTTCTGTTAATGGGACTTAGATTATTCTAAGTATTTATATATTAAATTTATTGTTGTGGATTAATTAAAAATCTTGAAAATTAATAGAAAATTAATTTTTGAAATATTTAGTTTCATATAGTAACACTTGTCCTCGTGGCTCAGAACGGGTGGGTCGTTACAGGCGGGACTAGGTGCCCTTGCTACATAAAACAATAGTGCAATAGAAATAAAATGTCACAAGCAAAAAATAACACGTAGGAAATTTTACGTGGTTCCTTATGGTTCAACTTAAAATCCATAAGTCAATCTACACACAATTCACTAATTTTCAATTCCTTCACAAATTACAAATCATAGTGGAATTTTTGCCACTTTAACTTTTTGACCCATACATAATCTGTCCCTTGCAATGATTTGATGAAAAATTTTATTTAGCCGTTATGGCCCAAAACAGGGAAAGTCTATAACACCCAGTTTCACGACGTGGCAGAGTAGATTACCAAAAAGATGGCAAGCTTTCCCGAAGGCGAATCCGGGCATGTATTTGCTCCTTACAATGGAAGGGATCCAATGGCAATGACAATGTGGCCGGAGATAGCATGAGTTGGCCGGACAAAAGTCCTCAAACTTGTGACATTATTTTTCTGTCCTTCTCTAATTAACACTTCACTTCTAAAATTCCGGCAACTGGAGCATCTAACTCCAATAGGACTCCACCCAAATCCAAATAGCACTTCCATAGGCTTTATGTTGGGCACAAAGGCGGGGTTGGGAACGTCCGACATTGGTTGGTAGACATCCACGAAATCCACCTCTCGCTATTGACGCCCCTCTATTTTCTCGCGCAACTTTGACTCAAAAGTAAGTCAAGTTGAAGAATGCAATGCAATATGGAATAACAAAACTTCACCTAATGTGCAGATTTGGTGGAAAGATAGTGATCAAAGGAATGAAGTGACATCAGATTGGAGGAGACACACGCAATATAGCGGTGGATTGTGATTCTTCTCATTTAAATATTGTCGCCCGAATCTTAGTACATTTTGTACTAGCAACCGTTTCATGATAAAGTGTCAGTCACTAGGTGAAAGGTTTAAGTATTAATCATATTCGACGACAATGAAGACTTGGCAATTGTACTCAATGAACAAAAGGAGTTTAACACACGCACAAGATCAACTCCTCACCTTCAATTCTTTGTGTTATCTACGACAACAAGATCACCATCAAATTTGACATTGAGAAAGCTGTTGGGGGCTTCCATAAAAACTAATTCAGCTGAAAGAGATAAAGTAAATTACTCAATAAATATTATGAGGCATCACAAAAGAACAAGGTCACTTCCTTACTATGTGAAGAAAAGAAGACATCATGCGATCTTGTCATCAAAGAAGCTTGATGCCCTTAAGAAGAAGCCACAGATGAGAGTGAAGACAAATTGTTATTCTCCCATTGGAACCCAAATCTACGAAGTAGAAGAGAGAAGTTTGGATTTTGAGACCATGGTTGCTAAGTGAAGGAGTCGCGCCCCAATATCAAATAGTAGTTAGCTACCACACAATGACCCAAGAGTGGTCTCCCTAAGCTATCTTATGCAAAAAAAATTGAAAAAAGGGAATAGACACAAGGAGAGAGAAAAATGTTGAAAAAAAAATGCAAATTGTATTTCTCCGATTCTTCTTTCAAACTTGCAAAAAATTGGCATGGAGGCTAATGTTTGTACAAACCATGTGAACGAACCCAAATGAATGACCCCTTGGTCACGTAAAACCTGTGACTTGAGTCAGAGTTTTACATTATCGAACCTGTGGGTTTAACCGGTGCAGTAGAGTCGAGTTAGTTTCATGAACAGCATGATAAGTCAAGGCTAGGGAGTCAGGTGTACCCAAATTTATGATGATAACATCGGAAAGATGGTGAGAAATTAGTTAAAGGAATATATGAAAGTGTTGTATTGATGCGGGATTGTCCACCCCCATAGATTGCATCTTTCGATCTAGGATTGAGAGTTCGGTGGGACAGGGTGCCCTTGCTGTGCAAAACAATAGTGCGATAGGAATAATACGTCACAGACACAAAATAACAGGTAGGAAATATTACATGGTTCCATAGGGTTCAACTTAAATCCGTAAGTCAATTTACGGTGAGATTGATACTCACTATTCACTAATTTTCTATTCCTTCATAAATTTAAACAAATCTTAGTGCAATTTTGGCCACATTAGCTTTTTTACTTATACTTAGCTTGTCCCTTGTAATGCTTTAACGAAGAATTTTATTTTGCCTCAATGATCCGAAATAGGTAAAATAGCCTCAATGACCCAAAATACCGAGTTTCACGAAGTGGCAGAGTAGATTTCCAAGTTGACAACAAGCTTTCCCGATGGAGAATATGTGTTTGTATTTGTTCCTTACAATGGAAGGGATTTAATGGCAATGACAATGTGGCTGGAGATAGCCTGATTTGGCCGGACAAAAGTCTACAAACTCGTGACTTTATTTTTCTGCCCTTATCAGATTAACATTTTACTTCTAAAATTCCGACAACTGCAGCATCTAACTTCGGTAGGACTCCACCCAAATCCAAATAGCACGTTAAAGGCTTTACGTTGGACACAAAGCCAAGTTGGGAACATCCGAGATTGGTTGGAAAATGTCTACAAAATCCACCTCTCGCTGATGCTGCCCCTTTTTTCTCGCGCAACTTCGACTCGAAAGTAAGTCAAGTCAAAGAATGCAATGCAATATGGAAAAGCAGGACTTCACCTAATGTGAAAATTCAGCAAAAAGATAGTGATCAAAGGAACGAAGCGACATCACATTGGAGGAGACACACGCAATATTGCGGTGGATTGTGATTGTTCTCATTTAAATATTGTCGCCCGAATCTTGAGTACATTTTGTATTGGAAACCATTTCATGATAAAGTGTCAGTTACCGGGTGAAAGCTTGAAATATTAATCACATTCGACGACAATGCAGACTTGGTGATTGTACTCAACGAACAAAAGGAGTTCAACACCAGCACAAGATCAACTCTTCGCCTTCAATTCTTTGTTTTATCTAGGACAACAAGATCGCCATCAAATTTAACATTGAAAAAGCTGTTGGGGGCCTCGATAAAAATTAATTCAGTTGAAAGAGATAAAGTTAATTACTCAATAATTACTAGGAGGCATCATAAAAGAACAAGGTCACTTCCTTACTATGTGAAGAAAAGAAGACATCATGCGATCTTGTCTGAAAGAAGCTTGATGCCCTTAAGAAGAAGCCACTGATGAGAGTAAACACAAATCTGTCATTCTCTCATTGCCACCCAAATTTACGAAGTAGAAAGAAAGATGTTTGGATTTGGTGACCACAGTTGCAAAGTGAAGGAGTCGCGCCCCAATATCAAAATTGTAGTTAGCTACCACACAATGTCCCAAGTGCGGTCTCCCTAAGCTATCTTATGCAAAAAGAAAATGAAGAAAAAGGGAAATAGACACCAGCAGAAAAAAATGTTGAAAAATAAATGAAAATTGTATTTTGCGGATTCTTCTTTCAAACTTGCAAAAAATTGGCAAGGGGGCTAATGTTTGTCCAAACTATGTGAATGAACCCAAGTGAATAACTAATTGGCCACGTAAAACCCGTGACTCAAGTTAGGGTATTACATTAGTGAACCAGTAGGTTTAACCGACGGTTCTAGTCGAGTTGGTTTCATGAACCGTGTGCTAAGTCGGGGCTAGAGAGTCAGGTGTACCAGAATATATGATGACAATGTCGGAAAGATGGTGAGAATTGAGTTATCTATAAATATATGCAATCATTGTTTTGATGCACGATTGTCCGCCCCCGTGGTTCATATCTTTCTATCCGGGTTTGAGGGTTTGGTGGGATCAGGTACTCTTGCTGAGTGGAATTTTTGCCACCTTAACTTTTTGACTCATACATAGCCTATCCTTGCAATGCTTTGACGAAGAATTTTATTTAGCCTATATGACCCAAAATACGGAAAATCTGTCACACTGAGTTTCACGACGTGGTAGACTAGAGTTCCAAGATGACGGCAAGCTTTCTGGATGGCAAATCTGGGCTTCTATTTGTTCCTTACAATGGAAGGGATCCAATGGCAATGACAATGTGGCCAGATGTAGCCTGATTTGGCTGGACAAAGGTCCCCAAACTCGTGACTTTCTTTTTCTGCCTTTCATCGATTAACACTTTACTTCTAAAATTCTGGCAACGACAGTACATAACTATGGTTGGACTCTACCCCATTCCAAATAGCACTTCACAGGCTTTATGTTGGACACCAAGGCAGGTTGAGAACGTCTGGCATTCGTTGGAAGACATCGACTAAATCCACCTCTTGTTGATGCTGCACCTCTGTTTTCTCCCGCAACTTCAACTCAAAATGAAGTCAAATTGGAGAATGCAATGCAATATGGAAAAATAAGACTTCACCTAATGTGCAAATTTGGCGGAAAGATTGTGATCAAAGGAATGAAGTGACATCACATTGTAGGAGACACACGCCATATTGTGGGGGATTGTGATTGTTCTTATTTAAATATTGTCACCCGAATCTTGAGTACATTTTGTACCAGCAACCATTTCATGATCAAGTGTCAGTTACTAGGTGAAAGCTTAAAGTATTAGTCACATTCAACGACAATGAAGACTTGGTCGAATGTACTCGATGAACAAAAGGAGTTCAACACAAGCACAAGGTCAACTCCTCACTTTCACTTCTTTGTGTTATTTATGACAACAAGATCGCCATCAAATTTGATGTTGAAAAAGTGGTTGGGGGCTTCGATAAAGACTAATTCAGTTGAATGAGATATAGTAGATTACTCAATAAATAGTAGGAGGCTTCATAAATGAACAAGATTACGAGCTGCTTCTCAATCAATTAGTTATGAAATACCATTAACTCTGTGCGTATTATGAATATCTCTATGTGTGATTCGTTGGAACATACATCAACCCTTATTTCGTTTCTTTAGTTTTAGGAAATAAATGTAATGTGTTGAATAAATATCTTTATTTTTTAATTCAGCATTAGGGTCGATGAATTAAACCCGATAGTCATATGGGTGAAACAAAATAGCTTATAAATTAGCTTACTATGTGAAGAAAAGAACATGTCATGCAATCATGTTGTCAAAGAAGCTTGATGCCCTTAAGAAGAAGCCACATATGAGAGTAAAGGCAAAGCTGTCACTCTCCCATTGCCACCAAAGTCTATAAAGTAGAAAGAAAGAAGTTTGGATTGAAAGACCACGATTGCTAAGTGAAGGAGTCACGCCCTAATATCAAAATAATAGTTAGCTACCACACAATGACCTAGGAGTGGTGTCCGTATGCGATCTTATATAAAAAATAAAAAATGGAAAAAAGGGAAATTGACACAAGCAAAAAAAAAAGTTGAAAAAAATTGCAAATTATATTTCGTTGATTCTTCTTTTGAACTTTCAAAAAATTGGCAAGGGGGCTAATGTTTGTCCAAACCATGTGATCGAACCCAAGTGAACGACCTGTTGGTCACGTAAAACCCGTGACTCAAGTCAGAGTTTTACATTAGCGAACCAGTGGGTTTAACCAGTGGTTCGTGTCGAGTTAGTTTCATAAACAACATGATAAGTCGAGGCCATGTTTGTGCTACGAGCGATGAGAGTCAGTGAAACAAGTCCGCGTTAGTGATAAAATCACTAAGCCACATAATTAAATGAAACAAGTCAATATAATCCATATTATCATTTCTTGAGACTTTTAGTTGTTATGAGCCTATGCCGAGCTCGTAATATGCTGAGAGGGGTGGCCACCCCATCA